>RQOL01000374.1:335309-634615 GCA_013076295.1 Sanderia malayensis | reverse complement strand
TGCTGACTGGGCAAAAAACTGGGGTCTCCATAAGAAAGAAACTGTTCCTCATAAAGGACTTTTCTACACAAAGCTTGACAGTAAATTAGGATGTGAGCTCCAAACTTTGTAACAGGTTCTTGTTTTCAGATATTGATATAGTACATATAGTACCTATTCGCACTGCAAATATGACAATGTTGGTCAAAGTTGATATTCCCACGCTCATTAAAAAAACTTTGTCATGATAAACAAAGTTTGTCAGATTTCTGTTTGCAATTAGCAGATTTCTGCTTGCAATTGAGATGTTTTATCTCATGTAGCACGTTAACAAGTTCGTTCTCGAAAATAGTGCTCTCACCCAAGGGCGAAATATTAAAGTACTGATTTCGATTCAAATCACGTTGAAAATGGGATGCAAACAGTTATGTTAATATCACTCTCTCGCAGCAACTGAAATTTGAAAGGCTATTTCTGTTATAAATCATCAACATAACTTCTGTCAATTTGGCAGTAACTTCTGATAAACAATTGCAAAATAAGCTGATAATTTATCAGCATCGTAACAGAAGGAGAGAAATTGAAGTCCACTCTTCTGGTCCTATCCAAGGCCTGATTCATCGTGGTTGGAGCATACGTTGTTTGACAAAGAATTCCTGATGCAGAATCCAAAAATGGCTTCGACTTTCGAGCGACACGTTAAATCGCGTGATTGTGATATGCTTTCAAATGGCACCCTGGGCTTCTTTATTGGTGTTAACATGAATCTTGGATGCCCATCGAGTAACCCGCTGGTTATCATGCATTTTCAAGAGATTGTGATGCTCCAGAGCTCTACAACGGAACCTTTGGTCAATTAGTTGAAATGTGACAATTTGTTAGATTTCAGATTTTGGTGTTCACGCTGTATCAATTAAGCTACTTCCTGATAAACCTGACAAAAAAGCATTCCAGATTCACATTCTTCATTGAAGATTAGAAGACTTGTTTTCCCCCTCCATTCAGGGTCCCTGGTTTTTTCACAGTAAGTTCATGAGCCCCAGTTTGAGTGATCTCATTTTAGTGTTAGTCTCAGTACCAGACTACCGGATCATTCTCCAGCCTCTCAGCCCACATCTTTTTTCTTTTGTCCTCATGCTCTCAAGTAACCATGGCGTTGGGCAAGCACGAGGACAGCACAGCCACCAAAGTGAGCTCGGTACTGAGAAAGGCACTTCATGAAATAGAAGATATGAGTAAAAATGCAACAAGCATCATCCTCAATTTCATCGTCATCAGCAGAGTCTCCAATTTCACCTTCTTCGCAAAGTAACTCCAGGCCTAGGCCCGGTTGTGGAAAACTTTAAGGCAGATTCCAACATTCATCAGTTCAATTACGGCAAGCAATGGGACGTGCAAGAGGAATGATGAGTAATGTGTCGACCTTGGGAACATTCAGAAAGCTAAAGCAAACCGAAAGACTGAGGTCCTTTTCAGCAATGAGCAGCACCAGCAGCAATAGAAGCAGCATAGAAGCAGGCCAGCCGAAAGAAAAAAAGCCGAAAATTGAGGAACATCATGTGTTTGAATTTGCCCTGATGCATTTCAAGTCTGGTGTCGATGACTGGAGCATCAGAGAAGAAAACATTGCTATCAGGGGTCTGGTTGAACTGTTGCCATCTTACAAAGAAGCTGACTCTGGCAAACGTCATTCAGACCCAATATCCAATGATCCATGGAAAGGATCTGCATTTTGTGAAAACAAACAGGAGAAAACTAGTTGATATTGCAAGCAGTTGTGGCTATGAATACAAGCAAGTTAGGTTGATGGAAGGACAAGGTGCCTTATATTTGACATTAAATCAGGGATGTGATTACCTCTTTGGGCCGGATGACATTTTCTATCCAAATAATAATAGTGGGGATGAACAGCTGATTAAGGTTACAGGAATATCTGACACTTCTACCATTAACATTCACTCTGGGGAAAAACATGAAATGGAAGTCAAAGCAAAGCCAGTGAAAGACATTGCAAATTACTTGCAGTCTTCTTTGCAGGAATGCATCAGTTTTTGCAGAAGTAAGGACATATCAGATCCCATAGAAATCCTAAAAGAAGAACAAAAGTTCATTATCCAAGGTCAACCTCTTAAAATCTATGCTGAATCAGAAACAATAGATGGTGAAAGAAACTGCTTGCTCATTAATAGACAGGTTATTCTGAAGTCAACCTTTGAGGAGGAAATTGCCATATATACAAATCCGTGCACAACCCTGGAAATTTCCTTGTATGGTGAAGTTGCTGAAGATTTGGGGGGACCCAGAAAAGAATTCTTAAATATGGTTATGCAGGCAGTCAAAGAAAACTAGGGTGGAGAGATAATATTGGTGATGATTTCAAGAAAGTTGCTTTACCTATTGCATTTTCCATTTTGCAGAATGGTCCTGTGCCACAGTTTTTTTCACATGATACACTTGGTCAGATTTTTAAAGGAAAGGACGACATTCAATCCATCAAGTACCTTGGATGGATCAGATAGTTAGCTTGGGATAGTTAGTCTTATGAAAGCTTATCCCTGTCTAAAGTTCCTTTTTTACCTTCTCAAGCCAGTGCTCTAACAAAGAAGAAACTTCAGCATCTCCTTAAACCCAGTTTTGATGAAGAAGGCTCAAACAGTCGGAAGTTCTTCTAGAATGAAATATATGCAACGTTTCTTCGATACACACGAGAATTAGCATCTGGGAAAAATGTTCAATTGATCTCTCGAGTATTTTACAGTTTACAACTGGTTCTCTTTCAGAGCCACTACTTGGCTTTGTTGTGGGCCCCAGCATTTATTTCGAGCAGGTTACAGGTGGTGATAAATGGTCATTTTTATTAACTTCTAATACATGCATCAACAGACTTTGTCTTAAAATATCATCTTCCGAGTCTAAGCTTCCACAAGACGAACATTTTTTGTGAACAACTATTTTGGACTAGACTAAGTTACTCTTGCTACGACTGTGAAAATAAAGGCTTACTCTCAGGTCTGGAAGGATGTTTGCAAGGGATGCTTGCAAGAAACTTTTAGAAATTAATGAGTTTCAAGAAAAAAATAAGAAAATCTCAGCTTAAAAATACGTCATTTTGAAGAAAATTTCGGCTCAAAAACGTGTTCTTATAAAAAATGCTTGTATCTTAATTTACGAGGCTCAAAAATAATAAACGGAGGGTCTGGAATAAGAATGTCCTGGGTCCTGGTTGGATGTTTTGAAAAAATTAATGAGGGGGGAGGTACCTTTATTCCTTACTCGAGGGTATACGTTTCTAAAAATGATTATGTCTTAAAGAAAAGTTATTTTTAAAAATTGTGTTCAAAAACTAATGTTTGTGGAATTTTGAAGAACGAGTCGGTTATCTTTTATGCTGCAAATTCCTCTATGATTCTCATTGCATTTAAATAAAGACCCATGCCCATTTCGTCCGACTGTCATAGTGTATCAATAACCGCTAGAATTCTGTGGCTAGGCACATGCTCATTCGGTAATGACAGAGGGGTTAGAACAACGTTATTGTCACTGTTGTTAAAAGGTGCTGGTCCTTGTGGATCTTCAGCATATCAATCAAGATCATCAGGATCAACATTACTATCTCCCTGAGCTAAAGGATTGCTCGGATCAAGCATAGCGAATAACCACATTTGATTTGGCGATCTATTTCCACTGGTGCACATTTTGTGCTCGTTAAATGCTTTCATGAACTCATCCAGTGAGTAATTTATGCAGGGCAGAAATATCAGTTGTAGCACAAACAGCTGCACAGTATTGTCATGCTGCAAAAGCTGACTTTGCTCCATTGCATAGAAAACGTAGTAGAAGTAGTAGCAAACGCATCTGAATACACCTCTCGAGTCTCTCAATCCTTTGGTTGCGTGTAGATGGACCAGCATTCTCCACAGCCCTGTCAACCTTTATCCCAGAAGGCCACAAATTCCTAGATGTTGCACACGGAAATAAGTTCAGAACGGTCTCTGAGAGATTGTTGTTGCTGTACTTCAAGAACATGATCGTGTGGGAGAAATGTCAATGCAGCCATGGATCACAAATCCCCTACGAATCGGTGAATGGTACCCATCAAGATGCCAAACAAAGCTTGACCATGCTATATGGTATGCACGGCGAGACAAGACAGCTCCTCATCGCAGGATGCGGTTTTGTGGGTCTATGCATGCTAGAGACTCTGCGACTCCGTGCCTTTGCACTGGCAACCCAAGAGAAATGAGCAAGAAGCATTACTTGACAAGTCATTTTTCCATGTCGTCCAATGATGCACGGAAGGGTTGATGGACAACGGGGAAGAGGTCGACCGCGGAGAAGCTGGATGGAAGATGTGAAGATCTGGACAAATGAACCGGTCAGTGTCTGTGTGCGAATGGCGGAGGATAGAGACAATTGGAGAAAAACATGCCAGTGCCCCAACGGCCAGCAGGCTACAGGTGTGACCTGACTTGACCTGACCAATGAATTCGTCACTCAGGGTATCCAAATCATCATGAGATATTTCTCAAAAGGCTTGCATTGACTCCAAGCCATAATACACGACTCACGCCTCATAACAGTCCAGTGTGAAACATCAAGTAATCTTGCAATTATCATCCAAGAAACAACCTACTCTTCTTAAATGTTCTAAAACCTCGCTTGGTGTAAATATAGATGGTCTACCAGGCCCATTGCTTACAGTATGGGTTACTAAAACGTTTGTCTTGTGAAAAACTCGACTGAATGGGTTCTAAGATGATGTAAAAGGGCTTTAATGCTTCAGAAATCAACTGAAACTCTGTTCTTAGGTCATGGTCGGTGATTTCAATTTTCAGATTCATCATTAGAGAAAAAGTAATTTCCACCTCAGCAATCACTAATTTGATATCAATTCAGGTTGACCTGATGGTCGTCATCATCATTTCTATCCAGCGAAATACACTTTTGAGTTCTGGAAAGAATAGATGTTAGGAAAATCTCCAAATCTGTTTGATGATCATTATCAGATTCAAAAGTGGCTTCCTCCATTTTTTGCCTCTTCGGGTCTCTTTTGCAGCAGCCTCTTCTTGCTTTAGGAAGAGATCAGTAGCCTCCTTTTGCAGTAGCATGAAAATGGCAATTCTTGAATCAAATATTCATATATTGAAGTGAAAATGTATATCTTGAGTACAATATACAATATTCAATCTTGAAAGAAAGATTCGAATCTTGAATAAAAAATGTCAATGTTCAATGAAAAATGGAAAATCTAATATATATATTCTACGGAGTCACGTGATAACGCATTTTCCCTGCCAAAAACAATAGATTCGACCCGAAACAATAGGTCGAACGCCCGAAAACAATGGGCCGAAACGGCGAACCGTGTGATCACAAAGGCTTTTTTGTATGTGGATATATGGCACTGAAATTCACACTGAATGTTTACTTTATTAATTTAACCAGGGTAATGGATTTTGTTTTTCGATTTTCTCCTGAAATTTTGAATTATTCCACTAATTATTCTGCTAATTGTGCTCTCACGAAAAAACTACGGTTTACGCTGGCGAAACTTCCAAATTCGCGTCCCGAACTCCATTTTCGAACAAAGTGTTCGCTCTTCACGTGACCCGTTTCGCCTATACCTGCAATTTGATTGGCTCTTTCGTGACTTCACGTGAAAAGTCACGCGTTTTTCGTTATCATGCAAATTAGCCCTCGGGTTGAACAGCAGGTACTTTTGGAGAAGACGCGTGTTTTTGTTTTCAACACAAAGGATAACTGGGCGCCTTTCAAAGTGTTTTACGACCTGAATTATCTTTGTAAAGACTTGCTAATTGTTTGAGAGACCTCTGGAAAATTACAGGAAACAATTGAGAACACAGGTGATAGCTTTGTTTTGTTTTTCGAGTGAGATAGTTGTAGTTTAGGTAGTAGGCGACCGCCATTGTTGCTTCGGCATGCTTGCGACGCTTGGGCCTAATGTAAACAAGCCCAAGGTTTTAATAAACAAATTATGATAAGGGTTATCAGGCGAGCGAAGCGAGCCAAACTGTTGCAAGAGGAGTAGGCAGAGGCATGAGCGAAGCGAATGCAGCGCACGAAGTGCGCACTATCAGTCAATGTTTCTTGATAATAGATAGACAGGCGAGCGCAGCGAGCTAACCCATTGTACGTGGGGTTGAAAGAGGCATGAGCGAAGCGAATGCAGCGCACGAAGTGCGCACTATCAGTCAATGTTTCTTGATAATAGATAGACAGGCGAGCGCAGCGAGCTAACCCATTGTACGTGGGGTTGAAAGAGGCATGAGCGAAGCGAATGCAGCGCACGAAGTGCGCCCTATCAGTCAATGTTTCTTGATAATATATAGACAGGCGAGCGCAGCGAGCTAACCCACTGTACGTGGGGTTGATAGAGGCATGAGCGAAGCGAATGCAGCGCACGAAGTGCGCCCTATCAGTCAATGTTTCTTGATAATAGATAGACAGGCGAGCGCAGCGAGCTAACCCATTGTAAGTGGGGTTGAAAGGGGCATGAGCGTTAGCGAATGCAGCGCACGAAGTGCGCCAACCATAGGCGAGCGCAGCGAGCTAACCCATTGTAGTGGGGTTGAAAGGGGCATGAGCGTTAGCGAATGCAGCGCACGAAGTGCGCCCTATCAGTCAATGTTTCTTGATAATAGATAGACAGGCGAGCGCAGCAAGCTAACCCATTGTAAGTGGGGTTGAAAGGGGCATGAGCGTTAGCGAATGTAGCGCACGAAGTGCGCCAACCATAGGCGAGCGCAGCGAGCTAACCCATTGTAGTGGGGTAGAAAGGGGCATGAGCGTTAGCGAATGCAGCGCACGAAGTGCGCCAACTATAGGCGAGCGCAGCGAGCTAACCCATTGTAAGTGGTGTTGACAGGGGCATGAGCGTTAGCGAGTGCAGCGCACGAAGTGCGCCAACGATAGGCGAGCGCAGCGAGCTAACCCATTGTAAGTGGGGTAGAAAGGGGCATGAGCGTGAGCGAATGCAGCGCACGAAGTGCGCCAACCAGATTAAGCCTTTTTTACTTGACGGGCTGGGGCGAACGAGCGAAGCGAGTGATGACCCCTAGTCTATATATACTATTCTACGATCACACGTTACCCGCCGACTGTGAACAATGGGCTATTGTTTGCTGAACAATCGACGTTCGACCGAACAATGGGATCAAAGGAATTTTGTTGTATCCATAAAGGTTTTTTTCCTGGGGGTCAATAAGGGTTGAAATGGGTATAGAGATGATCGCTGCATTGTGCTGATCAAAGTAAAGTATGTGGCTAATTTCTACTCCAAACGGTTGGGGAGTTATGGCCCATTTTGTGTTCCGACTTTCTAGAAAGTTCAGAGGGCGGAGTTAATGAGATGCAAAACAAGCAGGGAGAAGCACGTGTTTATTAGTTGATCGGGCGGCAAGTTGCTCGGGTTTAAACGTGAATACCCGCCGGAAATCAATTGTAAGACGTGTCAATTGTTGTCAAGACCTGTGGAGACAATTGGTGGACAATTATTTCAAGGTATTTCCTTTATTCAATTGTTTTTGGCTTTAAATAGCACGAGTTTTGTTTTGTTTCACCTCACGTTTTTCTTTCGGCCCGAGGGCCTAACCAAAACACGAAGACAATTTTGATTTTCTTGGGTCGTTCTGGGCCGATTTCGCCCATTTAAACTTTCGATAACTGTTTATTTGCACGAGAACTAAAGTTATCTGGGGTTGTTTTTTTGTTTTCTTGATTTTCCTCTGTTTTTGGACAGTTTTAGCCGAGATTGGGTTTTGGTGGAAAACACGAAATTTTCACGAAACACGCCTGTGTTTTGCATTCGCGAAAACTAAATTTCAACCTGCCAAAACTTTGTTTCTTTCACCCAAATACTTTCGGTAAATGTTCTACAGGCTATTGGCTTCATTTTGATATTTTCGTGGGTTCTGTAGGACAAAAATTGGCCACATCAATTTCATTTGAAAGTTGGCGAATCGTGTTTTAAATGCTATTTTTGCACGGGTTTGATTTCAGGGCTATTTTTGATTAACAAAATCATGTCTTGAACTTCAAAAATACCCAACTAATTTTGCGAAAAGCATTTCAAATGCACCCAATTACTTTCGATACTTATTCGCCAAGGTATCAGCTTCATGTTGGTGTAATTTGAGTTAAAATGGACCAATTTTGACCAAGTTAGGGGAAATTTTGTGTTTTTAAAGTTGGCTGATGAATACATTTTTTCACGGCTTTGTTATTGGACTCCACTAAATAATCCCTTAAAATTCAAAACAACACTGTTAAGAAATGTGAATATTGTTATCGGATTCGCCATTTCCTCAGCTACAGTTTGATATATTTCTTATTACACATTGAGTTTAAATTTTCCAGGATTGATTACATTTTTGAAGGCAACTTTTTTTTTCAAACTTCACACTGAAGCTATCAACTTTCGGAAACGGCTTTCAGGGGGGCAGCGTGGGCGCGGGGCGGTCGCTTGGCAGGGGGGAAGATTCGACCTCCCACCTTTACTTTCTTCAGAAATGTGGCGTCGTGTGTATTGTAGGGTATGTATGGTAGGGTGTGTATTGTAGCGTATGTATTGTAAGGTATGTATTGTAGGGTATGTATTGTAGGGTATGTATTGTAGGGTATGTATTGTAAGGTATGTATTGTAGAGTATGTATTGTAGGGTATGTATTGTAGGGTTTGTATTGTAGGTTATGTATTGTAGGGTATGTTATGTAGGGTATGTATTGTAGGGTATGTATTGTAGGTTATGTATTGTAGGGTTTGTATTGTAGGTTATGTATTATAGGGTATGTTATGTAGGGTATGTTATGTAGGGTATGTATTGTAGGGTATTTATTGTAGGGTATGTATTGTAAGGTATTTATTGTAGGGTATGTATTGTAGGGTATGTATTGTAGGGTATGTATTGTAGGGTTTGTATTGTAGGGTATGTATTGTAGGGTATGTTATGAGGGTGTGTATTGTAGGGTATGTTATGTAGGGTATGTATTGTAGGGTGTGTATTGTAGGGTATGTTATGTAGGGTATGTATTTTAGGGTTTGTATTGTAGGTTATGTATTGTAGGGTATGTTATGTAGGGCATGTATTGTAGGGTATGTATTGTAGGGTATGTATTGTATGGTATGTATTGTAGGGTATTTATTGTAGGGTATTTATTGTAGGGTATGTATTGTAAGGTATTTATTGTAGGGTATGTATTGTAGGGTATGTATTGTAGGGTATGTATTGTAGGGTATGTTATGTAGGGTATGTATTGTAGGGTATGTATTGTAGGTTATGTATTGTAGGGTATGTATTGTAGGGTATGTATTGTAGGGTTTGTATTGTAGGTTATGTATGTATCTATCGGCATGAGTGGCAGCGAATGCAGCACGCGAAGCGCGCCAACCAGATTAAGCTTTGTCTACTTGACGGTCTCCGGGGAGGGAGCGCAGTGACCGAACCCGGCCCATGTATGTATGTATGTATGTATGTATGTATCTATGTATGTATGTATGTATGTAAGTATGTATGTATGTATGTAGGTAGGTATGTATGTATGTATGTATGTATGTATGTATGTATGTATGTATGTATGTATGGGCATGAGCGGGAGCGAATGCAGCGCGCGAAACGCGCCAACCACATTAAACTTTTGTTGCTTGGGGGGCTCCGGGGAGGGAGCGTAGCGACCGGGTCCCCGGCTAGTCTCTATTATATAATCTACGTCGACACGTGACCCGGAGGCGCTGAACAATGGGCTATTGTTTCTTGAACAATCGACGTTCGACCAAACAATGGGATCAAAGGAATTTTGTTGTATCCATAAAGGCTTTTTTGGGGGTGCGAATAAGGGTGCAAATCGGTATAGAAATGATGGCTGCATTGTGCTGATGACAGTAAAGTATGTGGCTAATTTCTGCTCCAAGCAGTTCGGGAGTTATGGCCCATTTTGTGTTCCGACCTTCTAGAAACAAGGACAAGGACAGAGGACAGAGTTAATGAGATGCAAAACGAGCAGGGAGAAGCACGTGTTTTTTTAGTTGAACGGGCGGCAAGTTGCTCGGGTTTAAGCATGAATACGTGTCGGAAATCAATTGTAAAGACGTGTCAATTGTTTTCAAGACCTGTGGAGACAATTGGTGGACAATTATTTCAAGGTATTTCCTTTATTCAATTGTTTCTGGCTGAAAATAGCACGAGTTTTGTTTTGTTTCAACTGACGTTTTTCTTTCGGCTCGAGGGCCTAACCACAACACGAAGACAATTTTGATTTTCTTGGGTCGTTCTGGACCGATTTTGTCCATTTAAACTTTCGATAACTGTTTATTTACACGAGAACTAAAGTTATCTGGGGTTGTTTTTTTTGTTTTGTCGATTTTCCTCTGTTTTTGGACAGTTTTAGCCGAGTTTGGGTTTTGCTGGAAAACACGAAATTTTCATGCAACTCGCGTGTGTTTTGCATTCGCGAAAATTAAATTTTAACCTGCCAAAACTTTGTTTTTTTTCACCCAAATACTTTCGATAAATGTTTTACAGGCTATTGGCTTCATTTTGATTTTTTCGTAGGTTCTGTAGGACAAAAATGGGCCACGTTAATTTAATTTGAAAGTTGGTGAATCGTGTTTTAAATGCTATTTTTTGCACCGGTTTAATTTACGGCTATTTTTGATTAACAAAATCATGTCCTCAACTTCAAAAATACCCAACTAAAATTGGGAAAAGCATTTCGTATGCACCCAAGTACTTTCGATACATATTCGCCAAGGTATCAGCTTCATGTTGGTGTAATTTGAGTTAAAATGGACCAATTTTGACCAACTTAGGGGAATTTTTGTGTTTTTAAAGTGGGCTGATGAATAAATTTTTCCACAGCTTTTGTGTTGGGCTGCACTAAATACTCTCTTAAAATTCAAAACAACACTGTTAAGAAATGTGAATATTTTTATCGGATTCACTGTTTTCTTTCTGATATATTTTTTATTACAGATTGAGTTTAAATTTTTCAGGATTGATTACATTTTTGAAGACAACTTTTTTTTCAAACTTCACACTGAAGCTATCAACTTTCGGAAGCGGCATTCAGGGGGGCAGCGTGGGTGCGGGGCGGTCGCTTGGCAGGGGGGAAGATTCGACCTCCCACCTTTACTTTCTTTAGAAATGTGGCGTCATGTGTATTGTAGGGTATGTATTGTAGGGTGTGTATTGTAGGGTATGTATTGTAGGGTATGTATTGTAGGGTATGTATTGTAAGGTATGTAATGTAGGGTATGTATTATAGGGTATGTATTGTAGGGTATGTATTGTAGGGTATGTTATGTAGGGTATGTATGGTAGGGTATGTATTGTAGGGTATGTATTGTAGGGTATGCATTGTAGAGTATGTATTGTAGGGTATGTATTGTAGGCTTTGTATTGTAAGGTATGTATTGTAAGGTATGTATTGCAGGGTATGTATCGTAGGGTGTGTATCGTAGGGTATGTATTGTAAGGTATGTATTGTAGCGTATGTATTGTAAGGTTTGTTATGTAAGGTATGTATTGTAGGGTATGTATTGTAAGGTATGTGTTGTAAGGTATGTATTGTACGGTATGTATTGTACGGTTTGTATTGTTGGGTATGTATTGTAAGGTATGTATTGTAAGGTTTGTATCGTAGGGTATGTATTGTAGGGCATACATCGTAGGGTATGTATTGTAAGGTATGTATTGTAGGGTATCTATTGTAGGGTATGTATTGTATGGTATGTATTGTAAGGTATGTATTGTAGGGTATGTATTGTAGGGTATGTATTGTAGGGTATGTATTGTAGGGTATGTATTGTAGGGTATGTATTGTAAGGTATGTATTGTAAGGTATGTATTGTAGGGTATGTAGTGTAGGGTATGTATGGGCATGAATGGCAGCGAATGCAGCACGCGAAGCACGCCAACCAGATTAAGCCTTGTTTACTTGATCGGCTCCGGGGAGGGAGTGAAGCGACCGGTACCCCGGCTAGTCTAGTATATATATTTTACGCAGTCACGTGACTACGCAATTTCCTTGCCCAAAACAATAGACTTGACCCAAAACAATAGACTTGACCCGAAACAATAGGTCTAACACCCCAAAACAATGGACGAAAACAGCGAATGACGTATCCATAAAGGCTTTTTTCTGAGGCCCTTAATCTGCCCTATTTTTAAGTGAGCTGTTCCTTGCCGGCTGCACCAGAAAATTATCTATACGAGAGCTTACATTTTTGAGTAAAAGGTTAAGAAATTCTGAGTTGAAGTTCGCTTCATTAGCTCTCACAAAAATATGATGGTTTACGCGGGCGAAACTTCCAAATTCGTATCGGGAACTCCATTTTTGAGCAAAGCATTCGCTGTTCACGTGTTGCGTTTCACCTTTTGCTGCAAGTTGATTGACGATTTTGTGTTTTCATGTGCCCTTTGAACATCTCTTTTTCTAAAATTCCTTCAATTTTTAAAGTTTTCATGTGAATCGAAAGCTGTAGGATATCTGAAGAGGTAAAGGTTTGAAGAATTCTTTCTACCTCTGGAAACCATGTGCATATTTTCCAGCATGGACAATTTATAATCTGTACTTTCACCATTAAGTCCATGACAGGCTTCATGACATCAACAACAGCACAGAGATCTGTTACGAAATCAATGCCAGCAATTTCATACTCTTAGCTCAGCAAACCCAAATTTTCGGAATGCTTCTAAGTAAACTGGATAGCACTGGATGATGGTCAGAAATTCGTCATATTGTGAGGTCCAGAAACGAGTTGAACAGCTTCCCTTGGTCATCTTTAGCTTGAGGTTTTTTGCTCTCGATATTGCAATAGCAGTGCTGAGCATCTTCCCACGTTGAAACATTGTATGAACGTTTTTGGCTCTGTTTACTATTCTCTTCAAATATGATTCTGATGAACCCCTTTTTCCATCATGAACATCAAGAATAGACAAGTTCAGCCAATGGGATGGGTCCCACACCACTTCTGAAAATGTTTCATCCATCGCAATTCCTATTAGAGAATGAAGAGTGCTTTTAAAGCTCGATGCTTGGTATCACAGCAGGTTCCAACCCAGGCGGACTTCAACCTGAAATCCTTGCTATCTTTGTAGGTGGTACTTATTGTTTCAATTATCTGTGTTGTTAATTCATCTGCACAGCCATGACAAACCTCACCAGGATTCTCTTCATTTCCACTGGCATACACCACTGGCGAATTGAGTGGAATGGCTACCCTTTCACCATTCACGATGGGGCAAATCATAATTGCATTACTTGAAATCCTGGCAGGAGTGCTCTTATCTGCACTGATAAAAAGATGTGGTGGAAAACCAGTTGAAGGTAATGGCTTTGATAGAAAATTACCAATATTCTGATCAATCCAGAACTCCATACAAGCCATTATTTCATTAAAATGGTTTCTGAAGTGCCCAAAACTTCCCATGTCCCTCCCAGTTGCAATATTTGAAGCAATCTCACTTTCAAAATGTTGAGCTGCAGACTTTGATTTGATTACCGAAAGCACAATTCTTATGAGATTTTCAGAGACTTTTTTACCAGGTGCCATTCTCTTTTTTATGGTTTCAGCATGTTGCAGTGCCTCAAAATGCAGCTTTGGATTTTATCCAGTGCAGGCAAGATGATTCTTTATGGATCAGTTTATTTCGTACCACTGCTGGTTTCCACCATAGATATAATTTTGTGATTTTTCTGGTGTAACTAGAAGGCCAGATGCAAGACTCCCAGAATAACCACCTATTCCCCGTAGGGCAACATTGCAAGGCTCCTGCAGGTTTGCACTTTTGCTTCCTCCATCACTTAAAAGATTAAAGCATGCCTCACACCTCAAAATAGAGGGAATTTTGTGTCCTGCATTTCCAGGAAAGAATCGTATGACTGGGAACTCCTTGGTAAGGTCAACAATATCTTTTATTTTCTTTCAATCAGGTTGCATGGCATCTTGAAATGCTATGGGTAATGAATACTGTTTCTCTCCAGATGTTTTAATTTTCAATGTTTCAATAGACTTTATTAAGCAATCAATCTTTGAATTTAGATCTTTGATTTCAATCATGGTACTTGTGTCATAAAGTTCATTTGTTTGCATTTGTGATGGATTGGTGATCTTTCTGTCTTCAGAACCAACATTTTTCACGGATTTCTATTCAAAATCTTTAACAGGAACTTGCTTCTGCAATGCTCCAAATTTTATTTCACCTGGACTGTTCTCTTTTTTATTTTGATTTGGAAATAGTGGCCTATTGAATTCCACACGTTTATCTTTACCTTTCCAATGGGTGAAATACTTTTGATTACGTGCTGCTGCGTTATCAACTCCAAAACATTCAAAATTGTTTATTTTGACTATTTTCAGTGTTTTTCCTGGAGGGTGCCTTGAAATATGCCGTTCTTTGGTATGGCTATCACGCCGTGACATAACATAGGTTGATGGTGCCTTACCATCATGAAAACAATCGATACAAATGGATCTGCTCTCAGTATTCTTGTATATTCTTGCAATTTTCGCTTAAGCTCAGATGAAGAGCTGTATTTTACAAACCAAGACGTGGTTTTCTTTACTGGGGGTTCATTTTCACAATTGCTACACAGAATGGATGATCCATATCCCTCATCAGATGAACTTTCCTGCCTTCCACATATAGCATGGACTTTGTTGTGATAAACTGAACATTTATGAGCAGCACTGCTTTCCTTCTTGCATACACAAGAAATTTTTCCTTCAGTTTCTTTAAAATAAGAATATAGACAGATGAGATCAGATGATGCCAGGTAGCCGGGACACTATTTATTTGGTTGAATGAGACAAACATTGTGTGTGTGTGTGTGTGATCAGATCAGTTACAGTCTGTGACTGATGTGTACCTAACTGATTAGAGTAGAGAGCCCCACCAAAAACATGAATCTCCACTTACCAGGATCAGGATCTTCACAGCTTTCCTCCATCATTTTGGACTTGTTGATGGCTGCATGCATGCATGCTTTCTTGAGTGCACCATGCTTCTGATCATTCAATTCAATTAGACACACAAAAAACTTCATTACGAGGTCGTTTTGATGATGCTCGTTTCTTCCCACAGTTTGACCGAAAAATCTTCCGCCACAGCATAAACTTTGAAAACTTTTCCGCCGATTTTGGTTTGGCAGAAAATTTCAGCCATTGCTCCCCGCCACAGATCTGTGGCGGAAGGCCCTCGGAATGCAGTATGGGTGGGAAGCCCCCACATAATCATTATAAGCAGCTGTGGAAATAGAGCCTCGATTCCATGATGCAACAACAACTCGTGACTTGAAATAAATATTTTCACACAAATGCCAAAATGCTGGAGGAAATAAGAGCTTTTCAATTTTTCTTACAAAAGAGAAAACTTTTGCTAAAAATTTATAATGGAAGAAAATCAAAATAAAATCATGGAAGATAGCTGCGCAATAACAGTGGGATAGACATGAAGAAATTACTTTTAAAATTAAACTGCCAAATAGACAACGGGTTGGATGAACTGAATTAAAATTGTACCATACCGTCTTAACTACGATCTAAATTTTCTTTTCAGAATTTAATCAATCTGCTTGAAATATGCCCTCGCAAAGCACAAGTGAGAGCGTTAGTGAAAAGAGAAACAGGCATGTTTGCTTAACTTGCGCAAAAAGTAGCAAAACTGAAGAGATATTGTTCCCTTGGATCATTCCTCTTTTCCAAGAGAAATTCGAGATTTGGCGATGACAAGTGAGAAAGCCGCAAAAAAGAAATCAGGAGAGCCAGACAAAAACAAATCAACAGTTGACTCATTTCAGATTGTCACAGAGCAAAAGGGTCAAGGAGCAGAACAAAAATTTGAGCTTCAGGGTGAAGGAGATCGTGGCAGTGATGGAAATCCTCACAATGTGAAAAAAGGTGACAGTTTGATGCAAAGTGCCTTAGAGGGCTATGTGGAAGTAACCACGCCTGACTTTGAGCAAAGGATGCTGGAAATGATAGAAAAACTCAACAGGAAAGTTAATAGCCTTTCAACGTCCAGTGGCTCAACACTGCCAATTGGAGGCCCTACATTTACTGATGCATTTAGCAACAAAATGAGACAGTCTTAGGATAAGATGAAAGAATGGAAAAACGTTAAGAATATCGTTGAGGTCGTTAATAATTTAAATGGGGAAAAAGGTGCAAATAGGGCCAGAAAAATTCAAAACTTTGACCATGGCCTAAGCGTTGCTAGCATGCCGAAGCAACAATGGCGGTCGCCTACTACGAAGCCTACAACTATTTCATTCAAAAAACAAAACAAAGCTATCACCTGTGTTCTCTATTGTTTCCTGCAACTCTCCAGGGGTCTTTCAAACAATTAACAGCTCTTCACAAAGATAATTCAGCTCGTAAAACATTTTGAAAGGCGTCCATCTCACTGTTTCTGTACAAAACAAAAACACGCGTCTTCTCCAAAAGTACCTGCTGCCAGCCGAGGGCAAATTTGCATGATGACGAAAAATACGTCACTGTTCACGTGGAGTTGCGAAGGGGCCAATCAAATTGCAGCAAAAGGCGAAACGGGTCACATGAAGTGCAAATACTTTGTTCGAAAATGGAGTTGGGGACGCTAATTTGGAAGTTTCACCAGCGTAAACCGTCGTTTTTTCGTGATAACACAACCAGGAGAACAATTAATGGAATAACTCAAAAATTCTTTAAAAATAGGCTTCCAAAAATAGGTAACTTTTCCCCACTCCAGAAACGGAGCCTTTCCATGCAAGTGCCAACCTTGTGCGCCCCCATTCAAAAAAGCCTTATTGATCACCAATTCGCCGTTTCGTCCCATTGTTTTGGGGCGTTCGACGTATTGTTTTGGGTCGAATCTATTGTTTTTGGCAAGAAAATGCGTCATCACATTACCTCCGCAGAATATATATTCGATAACTAATCAACAATCTGTTGCATCATTGTTTGAATCATCGTTTAAAAGGTTCCCTACACATTCAAAATCAATAAAAACGTTCCATTACACTCATTATTTCAGTTGCCAAGATGTTGTTAACATTGGCATGTATTATAATCAATGACTTGAGATCATTTTTCTCAAAAAAATTTTACCATTGTTTTATTTGAAGGAGCATTTTAGATTAGAGTAGGTATTGATACAAAGGTGCAAATTCGACGTCTAATCTTCGAAAAGCAGGATACGGGAATTTGCATAGGTTTCTGGAATGTGCATGCACAAGCGTCAATTTAGGTAATCAACCACATTTTGCAGAATTCGCATCAATAAAAAAAGATGAATGGGAAGATAGAATTAATGATGTTTTGAAGGCATTGTTCAGAGATAGGATGGTTTGCTGTAATGCGGCTTTGGACAGAGAAGCAAGTTATATATCACTAGGGGTCATCACTCGCTTCGTTGGTTCGCCCCAGCCCGTCAAGTAAAAAAACTTAATTTGGTTGGCGCATTTCGTGCGCTGCATTCGCCAATGCTCATGACCTTTTCAACCCCACTTACGATGGGTTAGCTCGCTATGCTCGCCTGTCTAGCTGTTATCAAGAAACATTGACTAATAGGGCGCACTTGGTGCGCTGCATTCGCTCCCGCCCATGCCTCTGCGTACTCCTCTTACAATAGTTTGGCTCGCTCCGCTCGCCTCATAATCGTGTATCATAATTTGTTTTTAACACTTCGACTTTTGTTACATTAGGCCTAAGCGTCACAGTATGCCGAAGTAACAATGGGGGTCGTACAAAAACTAAAACTATCTCACTCAAAAAACAAAACAAAGCTATCACTTGTGTTGTCAATTGTCTCCTGTAATTTTACAGAGGTCTCTCAAACAATTAGCAAGGCTTTGCAAAGATAATTCAGGTCGTAAAACACTTTGAAACACGCCCAGTAAATCCTTTGTGTTGAAAACAAAAACACACGTCTTCTCCAAAAGTACCTGCTGTTCAACCCGAGGGCTAATTTGCATAATAACGAAAAAGGTGTGACTTTTCACGTGAAGTCACGAAAGAGCCAATCAAATTACCGCAAAAGGTGAAACGTGTCCCATGAAGAGCGAACACACTGTTCGAGAATGGAGTTTGCGACGCGAATTTGGAAGTTTCGCCAGGGTAAACCGTCGTTTTTTCGTGATAGCACAATTAGTAGAATAATTAATGGAATAACTCAAAAATTCTTTTAAAATAGGCTTCTAAAAATAGATAACTTTTGCCTACTCCAGAAACGGAGCCTTTCCATGCAAGTCTCAACCTTTTGCGACCCCATTGAAAAAAGCCTTATTGATCACCGATTTGCCGTTTCGTCCCATTGTTTTTGGGCGTTCGACCTATTGTTTCGGATCGAATCTATTGTTTTAGGCAGAGTTTCGCCACCATCACGTGACCTCCGCAGAATATATATATTAGATTTTTCAAAGAAACAATATGAAATTGCTAGTTTATGGGCAGATTTTTTGCTTTGTATCATTAAGCACGATGATGTTGATGTTGATATACCCCAAAATGATTTTTTCTGATGAATTATATGTGTGTGTGTTTAATTTGTGTACACAAGAGTCTATATATGGACTCCATTTGATTATAATGATGATGATTATAATGGTTCAAGGTCAGAGGGGGAGAAACAAATCCATTCGCAAAAGGGGAAGTCTAACAGAAAGAGATGTAGAATGGTTATGGGTAAGGGGCTCTTTAAGAATATACAAAGTTGGATTGTGAAAACAGCTATTGCAACAACACCACTACCAGGATTACAGCGAGAGTTGAAACCAACAAAATGGAAAAAGGGTTTGAAAAAACCAAAGTCCCTATAATTCATCCCTAGAGAATTTTGGAGAGCTGCCGGAGTACCGAAAAAAACCAAGCAAAAAGTGGGTATATGCAAATGAAGAAATTAAGAAATAGATTATAAAATAGTGAGGAACGCAACAATTTAATAGCTATGATATAATCATGGCTAGTATAGCAGTAATTGTTGTAGCATCAATGCTGATAGACAATATGTTGAAGGATGATGGTGGAGTTGAAGCAACTAAACTAATGACGGGTGAAGGAAAGTATAGAAGGGATAGAATAGGAAAACGTGAAAGGAGAGGAGAGAGGAAATCAACAAACATGGGATCAACAATGGCACATGTGGCGGCTAGACAAGCTATTAGGCAAGCTGTAAGGCAGAGTGGGAGAGCGCTTGCAAAACGAGTTAGTAAACAAGCCTTTAAGAAGTTAGTATTGAAAGGTGCTAAGAAAGCTGCAAAGGGTGGAGTAATCGTTGCAGCGGGATATGGTTTAGACACAACCATGAGGAAAATGCAAGGTGGTGGAAAGGGATAAATATGAAGGAAGCAGGTGCGGAAGAAGCGTATGAAAGGTAGACAAGGTGCAAGTAGGTCTATAAAGATAACTAAAGTGAGAACTTAAAGCTAATATTTTAAAATGAGACTATTAGAACAAATATACAAAATTAGATTGTTAGTGATCAAGGTATTTTTACTACCAACTATGATGCTATTTCTGCCACATGTGGACTTCTGCGTGGAACCTGCAGCAATAGGAGATGGAGAGGTTGTAAGTTAGTTAGCATTAGATTGATAACTAAAATGAGGTAACTTCCTCCTTCTACAAAAAAATATTTCCTGAGAAATATGCTCTGATTGTAGAAGTGAACAATAAAGGTAAGATTTTCATCAAGAACATACAGCTCTCATCAACAGGATTCAACCGTTTGATTAGTGTAAGCAAAGGCCAACTTATTGTGAATAAAGATGGACAGATTGCATTTAAAGGGAAGAACTCGGAAGATCTATTGGAATCAATGAAGGTGAATGTTACATCGAAGCAATATGCCAGAGGAACAACAAAATTTCTATCGCTTTACACAGAAGTTTTAGAAAAGTACTCAGATACTGCTATCAATGATATGATTAGGATGGAAATTTACATTCAAAAAATTTACATGGAGATGAGCCACAGCAATTTTGTCTGAGTGCAAGAAGTTGGAAAGGTGAGAAACCAACCAAGGCCGGTGTATGGTGGCCCAAAGCGCTCATGTGTTTTTTCATGTTAGTATTTTTTTATTTAAACAATTCTATTTCAATTTTTAAAGTTTTATAAATATTTATATGTTTTTGGAAAATTATGTTAAATTATTTTGAATTCAACATTTTTTTCAAGTTACACTTGGTTTTGTAAATTGTTTTGCAATTTCAATTCAACTTCTATTTCTATTTTAAACTAGCAATAATGAACATTAGAATGCCACACAGCAGCAATTTTTATATGGAATTATCTTTTTAAAAGAAAAACGATACTGTCGAATGGGAATGCTGCACCAGAATATTGCAATCACAGATATGACTGAATGATATGCAGAAAAATATTGTATTCACAGGTAACCTAGCTGAGTTTGTCAGGTGTATTCCCGAAAGTTCCCATGGACCACAACCGAAGGTAGTGTCTTTGGAAGTTCAAAATAATTCGCACAACGGCACAACATTGCTGGAAGTTTTTAATAGACAATTGGGCTGGGCCACTGTTTATTGAATTGCAACACGAATTTTATCCATGGCAAATAAAAGGATAAAGTATTTGGTATCTAATTAAAAAAACTGAAAACAACAAAATGGGACTGTACCATACCTTGAGAAGAAAGTACAGAATTTTTTGTTGATATATATATTGCAAGCTCAAGCATTAAGTATCCATACACTATGGATGTTTCCAAGCATCAAATAAAATTAAACTTCACTGTAATTGTTATACCATGTGTATGCAATCAAGAATAAAAAGTTAATCTTGATTAAAGAAATATAAAAAAATTAATGGTAACTGTCAAAAAGTTTGGAGAGTCATTCGTGTTTGACAAGTTTTGAAACAATCATTCTTTTATTGTATTCAATGTCAACACTTCCCATCATCAGCAGCTTCTGTTCGTCTTGGTCAATGGATGCTTCACCATAAAAGTCAGATAAAGTTTTTCAAAAATATGGTTAAGAGATGCTGTGGCTCACCAGACCTTTCTGTTGTGATCTGACAGGAAAAGTTTTCCTTGCATTTCTGGAGAAGCATTTTTCTTTTGCATGAATTGCATCAAACGGTCCTTTGGCCAGGATAAGGAATCACTTTCTTAGTACAATCTTGGTCGACACATACCAAGTATTTCAACATTTTTACTGATGTGATTTCTGGGCAGCGTATTGTTTGATTCTCCGCATCTGGACCCACCTTTTCCCATTCAACATCAAACTTGAGTTCTACTTTTTGAATTGTGGATGATGCTGTTGTAGTCAATCTGAGGCCATTGAAACTATTAGTTACAATATTTGTGAGCATGTATGGGGTATCTTCTTCTAAGTCACCCCAAATTGAGATTATGATACGACCAGAGTTGTCAGCAAGTATGGCATCCCTGACAAGTCTTTCTGTTTTCATTCTCCCCACAAGAACAGTCCTTTGTGGTGAATGCCACTTCAATTTTCCAGAGACATAGAAGTTACCTTCCTGTGGGATGTCTTTTAAATCATTAACTGCAATAAGTTGATTAGCAGTGTATAACAATGGCAATGTTTCCATGTCATGCAATTGGCTACATGCATTGCTATTGAAGAAATATGCGTTGTCTTGCAAAGAAATATGCGACAACTTGACTGGGCTCTTTCCTTCTTGCTTTTTGAGAAACAAGGTTCTTTTGGCAGTTGGAGACTCTATTATCCTGATCTTTTTGCCAACGATTCTGATGTTTTTAACTGGAAATCAAAGAATTTGTTGCTCTTTGCTGACACTTTTGATGGTGAGACGTCGGAAATGTAACCCTCTATATCTAAAAAATATATCAATGAACAGTATCACCAGAAGCTTCATGTTAGGAAAACGTTAATTTTTCCTACAAACGACTATATATTCGGTCGTACAAACAAACAACCATCCTCAGAGTCAATTAAAATGCAATAGCGTAAATTAACAAATTAAAAATCGTTAACAAAGCTCGATAATGCTACCAGCAAAAATCAAAAGAATGATATATACGAAAATATACGTGCTCATGCTCTTTCATCTGTTTGTCTTTAACATTGAAGCACATAATCAACTTGGTGCCAGTGTAGACAATCTTAGTCACATGACTATTATCCACTTTGTCAATAACTTTAACCAACGAGTTGATCAGTTTTTCGCCTTTAACGCCGTAATAAGGAACTAAAAGTGTGGATTCTTTGTTCGTATTTTCATTTTCCAAAATGTTTCTTTGCTCTTCGTCTTCTTTATTTCGTCGATCGTGAAGGATCTTATTATTTTCTTGGTTGAAAATCCAATGCGGGTATCCTTTTAATACTGTAAAAACATGTCGTAGGTGTGCGATTTCTTTGTTTAAATACTCGCTATTTGAGCAGTTATTGTGGGCACGCAACAGAAGTGTACGGATGGTTCCTCTTTTCCATTTAAGTGGTGCAAACGACTTCCAGTTAAGATATATATCAGTATCTGTCTCTTTACGAAAAACTGTTGTATCAAATGAACCGTCGGCGTTTCTAATAAGTAAAATATCCAGAAATGAAATTTTGTTTTCCTTTTCAAGTTCGTAGGTGAACTTGATATTTTAATGAAAACTTTCTAACTTCTCAACAACACGATTTACACTATTCACATTTATCAAAGATAATGTGTCGTCTACGTATCTTTTCCACGGCAACATACAATATGTAAGCTGAGGAAGGATCGATCTCTCAAGTTCAACCATGAAAATGTTTGCAAGTACTGGACCAAGTGGTCACCCCATTGTAACGCCATCTACTTGTAAATAAATTTGACCACCAAATGAGAAGTGCACGTTTCTTGTACAGAGTAGCAAGAGTTCTTTCATTTCTGCACAGTTGATGTCAGTATTGATCTCAAATTGGTCGTATATTTGTCTCCGAATAACATCAATGGTATACTCCAAGGGAACATTTGTGAAAAGCGATGTCACATCGAATGAAATTAGTTTGTAGTTATCCGGGATGATAGAGCTTAGCGAGATATTTTGCCAGCTGGCAAAATCAGTTATCAGTTAGTATCAGTTAGTATTTGCAACATTTTCCAAAGTTTGGACTTCTAATGCTTGAGGAAAATGTAGGGATTATTCTGACAATAACATCTGACCTTCTTTTTATAATCTCGTCTTTGTGAATTGTAAACTTTGAAACAAAATTTATGAAGCTGCAATTTTCAAGGCTCTTATCATACTGTGTTCTTGATGAATAATGATCTAACATAGATTGTTTACACAACAGTTGTCCACCAACTGATTTGACTTGACATGAACCATCAAGCAAGACAGTGACAAAGGAAAATGAGCAACTAAATAATTTAAGAAATAAAATTTGGTGCATAACTTCTTGTTTGCTCGTGTACCTTTCACCTACTGCCTTCATCATTAGCTTTCTAATTGCAGTTTTTGGATCCAAGTTATTGTCCAATTTACTAATGACAGCAACCAGTGCATTACGCAACATTGTGGACATTTTCTCGCCTTTTGATGCATATTTTGCTAAATATTCTATGCAAACATGATGATCAATGACCGACTGTATGTCACAATTAGCACGCCATGCCTGAAGCTGCAATCTCTGGTGTCTATTCATCCTGGGATCATTTCTTTTACTTACAACGACAGTACGATACACATCATTTCCATCTCTTGTGTGAATCTTATCATATTTCACACGACTGGCATCACAAACTTGTACAGGAAAACCAAATCTGCATTTCTGATTTCCACTTTCATCATTTTTCAAACAGTATGCAGAATTGCACTTGAAATGTTTTCGAACAGTGTTTACAACATCAGGACAATCGGTGTCAAAGTCAACCATACTGATTGCATTGTATCTTTTTCACATGGATGAACTAGTGGCTTCACAAAGTCAGATGGATTTACTGGATTGCATGCTGATACTAAATAATCATTGTATTTCCACAATTTTATTTTTGCACATTGACCTGTACTGTACTTAAGCTTTCAACTGCAGTTTATTTTTATACCAATAAGCATTTGTGCCAGAAACATTCTTTGCATAATGCATTATCTTATTCATAACTTCTGTATATTTTCCTTTTGTTAGCATTTCACACATTTCATCTATACTTAACAGCCGGTGTTTTGTGTTTGTGCAATGTAAAAGTTACCTTGACTGAGAAGTTGCTTCATATAGAGCATATTGTAAGCCCAATAGGCAAATCGTGGGTGTGTGGCAAATCTATATATATATGCTTTCCACTGTGATTTTTTTCACAAAATTTAATCAAATGTTTCAATTTGATTGCAAGTGACTCTGTCTCAGATTTTGATATCTCTCTTTGTGTTACATTATTCGTTTGATCACCAACTGTATCTGCAAACAAAGTTGGAAAAACCAGTGAAGCTAATAATGGTGTGTTGAATTCATTAATTGCATCTTTACTGATTGACAGTTCTGGTATTTGTGTATCAACAGCTAGCCCATCTTTAATACATGCAGCTTCAGCCTTTTGTTTGAGGTAAGAGGCTTGACATTTCTGAATCACTTTCCTTCCTCCAGAATATCAGAATTAGGGGGTACAAGGTCAACAAATGTTGGAGTAATTTCTTCTTCAAAAACCATGCTTTCAACAGAGATGTAATCATTAAGAGGTCAACTATCAGGCAATTGAAAAAACTTAATGTGGTTGGCGCACTTCTTGCGCTGCGTTCGCTTACGCTCATGCCTCTTTCAGCCCCACAAACAATGGGCTAGCTCGCTATGCTCGCCTGTGGTTGGCGCACTTCGTGCGCTGCATTCTCCTATGCTCATGCCCCTTTCAACTCCATCCACAATGGGTTAGCTCTCCATGCTCGCCTTTGGTTGTCGCGCTCATGCCCCTTTCAACCCCACTTACCATGGGTTAGCTCACTGCGCTCCCCTGTGGTTGGTGCACTTCATGCGCTGAATTCGCTTACGCTCATGCCCCTTTCAGCCCCACCTACAATGGGTTAGCTCGCAGTGCTCGCCTGTCTATCTATTACCAAGAAACATTAGATGATAGGGCGCACTTGCATTCGCTTGCGCTCATGTGTCTGCCTACTCCTCTTGCAACAGTTTGGCTCGCTTGGCTCGCCTGATAACCCCTTATCATAATTTGTTTATTAAAACTTTGGGCTTGTTTACATTAGGCCTAAGCGTCGCAAGCATGCTGAAGCGACAATGGCGGTCACCTACTACCTAAATTACAACTATCTCACTCAAAAAACAAAACAAAGCTATCACCTGTGTTCTCGATTGTTTCCTCTAATTCTCCAGAGGTCTCTCAAACAATTAGCAAGTCTGTACAAAGATAAGTCAGGTCGTAAAACACTTTGAAAGGCGCCAAGATATCCTTTGTGCTCAAAACAAAAACATGCGTTTTCTCCGAAAGTACTTGCTGTTCAACCCAAGGGCAAGTTTGCATGATAACGAAATATGTGTGACTGTTCACGTGAAGTCGTGAAAGAGCCAATCAAATTACAGCAAAAGGCCAAAGGGGTCACATGAACAGCGAATACTCTGTTTGAAAATGGAGTTCGGGACTCGAATTTGGAAATTTCGCCAGCATAAACTGCAGTTTTTTCGTATAGCACAATTAGCAGAATAATTAGTGGAATAATTCAAAATTTCAGGAGAAAATCAAAAAACAAAATCCATTACCCTGGTTAGATTAATAAAGAAAACATTCAGTGTGAATTCCATTGCCATATATCCACATACAAAAAAGGCTTTGTGATTACACGGTTCCTGTTTTGGCCCATTGTTTTTGGGCGTTCGACCTATTGTTTCAGGTCAAATCTATTGTTTTGGGCAAGGAAAGTGCGTCATCACGTGACTCTGGAGAATATATCACTTTTATACTAAAATCTGAGCGGTAAAGGTGTCCGGATCAAAGGCTTCCCTTGGCCAGTTTTGTCCGGCCCGTTTTCAGAATCTGCCTGCTCCATTTATTTCCAAGACTACTCAGAAATTTTCCCTCTACCGTGTATATTTGCAAACCGTTTTTGCTTTTTCGAAATTCCTTTTGGTTTTAGAGATATTTCCAATTTTCTACCAAGAAATTTCTTCGCCCTTTGTTTTCCCGTAAAGAGGCCTTTCTCTTTCGTGTGAGAGGATGGAGTGTGTGCTGTTCTTTCGCCTTTTGTTTTGCGTGCGGGGGACGTGTCGAGAGCTTTGACGCGTACTGAAGCTTTTGAATCGAACAAAACGTGTTGTGCTCAGCGACCCCCTGACCATTACGGCATCTGGATGATGTTATGTTTCTGAAAAGATCGATCGTGCATTGTTTTGCGTTACTAAGCCTTCTCGAAACAATGAAATCCTGTTACGTTTCGCACTTATTCGTTTGCGTCCTTTGTTAGCGTGACCTTTGGTTGACAAGGAAAGTGTGCAATTGATTTTTGATTTCGAAATTTTGGGATGGGCAGGCAAACCAAATGGACTTTTTTTGTTGGATGGCTGTTTTATATTTGCTGCCGTTTTGCTCGAGATTTTCAACTAAAAGCTTCAGGGTTTAACTGGTAAGTGGCTAAGTTGTTTCTGTTTGCCTTTACTAAACTTCTTTGTATCCTTCTGATCCTGTTTTCAAGATATTCTGATGGGCTGGTTTATAGAAATTTTTATGCGCTCTAAATTTCTAAATTATTCTTTGCTTTAGAAACCTCCACTGTACCAAATCGAATACTAAAACGATGAATTATCAAATTCTGCTTTTATAATTACAGGTCTGGATACAATGATCTAAATAAGGAATTTCAGAAACACCAATTTTGTGATTTCACTCAACTGAAAGCCTCCAAAGCACATGGTGCAGTAGTCTAAAAGCTATTTTGCCCTCTTTTGCCATCAACTGGAATTTTACTTGAATATTACTCTTCGGAACTGTTACGAGCAGAACTCTACTGGTAAGTGGCTAAGTTGTTTGTATTTGCTTTAACTAAACTTCTCTGTATCCTTCGTATTGTGATTTCAATATATTCTGATGAACTGGTTTATAGAAATTTTCACGGGCCATGCATTTACAAATATTTCTCTGCTTTGCAAATCTCCACTATATTAAATCGAATACTAAACCGATGAATGATCAAGTTCTGCTTTTATAAGAACAGGTTTGGATACAACGATGTAACTCATGAATTTCAGAAACAGCAATTTCGGGATTTCACTAAACCGAAGGCGTTCTAAGCCATTGTTCTAAACACGTGGAGTTGCCTATTTTGCTGAATTACTATTGCCGACTTGCCATCCGCCTGCTAACATTGTGGATTCATCGTTCAAGCACATCAATTTCTTTCTGGACCAGATAAACGGTGGAAAGGTTGCTTCAATTCCACTTGGATTCTAAAAGTGCCTGTCACTGAGCGTGATTCGCTATTCAAAACACGAAAGTTGTGGATTTTGGCCTGTGAAAGATGTGAGTAAATTGTCTAAAAACTTTTATGATCTGCTGTATCTCGGTGTTTAGAAGCATTCAACTTTGGGGCCCCTCTAAAATGTTCATAATGGGCTTTCGTATTGCTTTCATGGAATTCGTGTAGTTATAAACATGCGTTATTGAGTGTCATCTGTTGTATTAAAATTGTGTATTCTTTAATCGAAATCTCGAATAAAATTGATAAATTCAGTCCGAATCTGTTTTCTGATATTATTTACTCACAAATCTCATCCTTCGTTCACAAAGCATCTCTGTGTGGGGTTCGAGTAGAGGCTGCCACGGCTGTTTCTGCCACGCTGAATAAAGTGCTGGAATTCTCGCATCCGATAAAACATGGACCTGGAACCACTTGGAATGGCAATCGGGGATCGGAATTACATGCACCGCGTGTTCTGGGAATGGATGGAACTTTTAAAACTTGCACAATTTCAACTGAAAGTATATTACTTTGCGTGTCCACCCCACTTCTGTTTGCTGTCCCACTCAGGCCGAAGGCCAAAATAACATAACCCCACCCCACTTTTGTTGAACATCGCTGTCCCACTCAGATCGAAGGCCAAAATAAATGAAACTCACCCCACTTTTGTTGAAGATCGCTGTTCCACTCAGATCGAAGGCCAAAACAACTGAACCCCACCCCAGTTTTGTTGAAGATCGCTGTTCCACTCAGATCGAAGGCCAAAACAACAGAAACCCACCCCACTTCTGCTTAAGATCGCTGTCCCACTCAGATCGAGGGCCAAAATAAATGAAACTCACCCCACTTTTGTTGAAGATCACTGTCCCACTCAGATCAAAGGCCAAAAGAACAGAAACCCACCCTACTTTTGTTGAAGATCGCTGTCCCACTCAGATGGAAAGCCAAAACAACAGAAGCCCACCCCACTTTTGTTGAAGATCGCTGTCCCACTCACAGATCGAAGGCCAAAACAACTGAAACCCACCCTACTTTTGTTGAAGATCGTTGTCCCACTCAGATCGAAGGCCAAAACAACAGAAACCCACCCCACTTTTGTTGAAGATCGCTGTTCCACTCAGATCGAAGGCCAAAACAACTGAAACACACCCCACTTTTGTTGAAGATCGCTGTCCCACTCAGATCGAAGGCCAAAACAACTCTCAACTCCTTTTCCGCTCCTCTGAAGTTCGTACCGTTATCTGAACGTATCTCTTCTGGAATACCACGCCTTGCCACAAATCTCCGTAACGAGTTTATAAATGAAGACGTATCCAAGCTGTTGGCGACTTCTATGTGTATTGCTCGAATTGAAAGACATGTAAAGATAACACCATACCTCTTAGCCAGCGATCTTCCTTTTTTGACATAGAAGGGTCCAAAGTAATCAATCCCAGTATACGTGAAGGGTGGCTTTTCAGGTGTTACTCGATCGGATGGAAGATCTGCCATCTTTTGCTTCATTGGAATCGCTTTTCTTCTCTTGCAATCAAAACAGCTTCTGACAATCTTCTTTACTGCAGTGCGTGCTTGAACGATCCAATATCTTTCTCGTGTTACGGACAGTATGTATTCTTGGCCAGAATGTCCATATAGCTGGTGAAAGTACCGGATTATAAGGCTTCCCACATGATGCTGTTTCGGAATGATCCACGGGTGCTTGAAATGGTCATATTCACTCGGCATGTTCTTGATTCGACCACCAGCACAACTGATATCGCCAATGATTATAGGATCCAGTCTATACAGGTGGCTTGTTTTCTTCACAACTCCGGGCTTTCCTTTCAACGACTTGAATTCAGATTGAAAGTTCTCCCACTGAATGCATTTAACGATGCATTTCTCAGATTCTTCCATCTCTTCAACTGAAATCTTTCCGATCATTCGAGCAGGCTTTAGTCCTTCTTTGTGCTTGATTTTAGCTCTGATCCATTGCTTAAATCTGAGCATCCAGGCGACTGCCTTTTTCAGCTTCGGCCAGCTTGAGAATTTCGTAAACATATTCGAAGACATACTGCAAGACGCTTCAACTTGTATGGACATCGACTGTGTTTGGAGTGTCTTTCTTACTTCAACAACATCTTCATCAACTTCATTTATTCTGACGATATCGCAAGGCCATTCTTCCTTTTCTTTCCACAGGAATTCCGGTCCATGATTCCAACGCTTATTGTCAAGTAGCTCATCCACGCTAAGCCCCCTTGACACATCATCAGCAGGATTCTTATCTGTCGGAACATATTTCCACTGATCAGGGCTTGAGCAGTCACGAATTAATCCAACTCTGTTGGCCACAAACGTATGGAATCTTCTAGTCTCATTGAAAATATAACGCAGGGTGGCCGTGCTATCAGTCCAAAAGAACGCCTTATCGATCTTCATTTCCAACTCACTCTTCAGCATTGTGTACACCTTTGCTGCTAGTGCTGCTGCGGCCAACTCAAGTCGTGGTATAGTCATGCGTTTTAATGGGGCCAATCTCGATTTACCAAGCAGAAAGGCTCAATGAATTTTCCCACTAACATCGATTGAACGCAGGTAGGAAGCAACGCCATAACCGTTTTCAGACGCATCAGAAAATGTATGGATTTCTCTTGAGATTACATCGCCAAAGCTAGATGGTTTGAGACATCTATCGATTTCTAAAACCTCTAATCTTGGCAGCTCCACCAGCCATCGATTCCAAGTGTCCAAATCAGTCCCGATGATTTCTTCATCCCAGCTCATCTGTCTTTTACACAGACTTTGCAACAATATCTTTGCTTTTAGCGTGAATGGCGCGACGAAACCAACTGGATCATAAATAGATGATGTTATGCTCAGCATACCTCTCCTGGTTGATGGTTTGCTCTTCTTACTGATGCTGAACTTGAAGACATCGTTTTGAACATCCCACTCCATACCAAGCGTACGTTCAACAGGAAGGACGTCATGGCTGAGATCAACATTCTTCAAGCCTTTTGTTCTCTCGCTTTCTTGAATTGCATCAAGAACGTCTCTTCGATTGCTTCCCCACTTTGTAAGATGAAAACCACCATGCTGCAGCAACTTGCATATTTCACGTTGCATTCTGACTGCTTCTTCTGAATTCTTCATTGACTTCAGGAAATCATCGACATAGAATGACTTCTGTACCGCTTCGATCACATCAGAATGAAATTCGGCAGTGTTATCCAGGGCAGTTCTTCTCAGGGCAAAGTTAACACAGCTAGAGGACCAGATACTGCCAAACGGGTGTACCATCATCTGATATTTGTGGGCTTCTTCATTCAGATTGCCATCAGGGAACCAAAGAAACTTGAGAACGTTCCTGTCCGTGGGATCCACGCGTACCTGATGATACATCGCTTCGATATCTGCAGTCAATGCCACCGTTTCTTCTCTGAATCGACACAGCACACCGATAAGCTTGTTTGTTAAATCAGGTCCTTGCAGGATGTTGTCGTTCAGCGATGCTCCTTGATATTTAGAGGCACAGTCAAATACGACTCTAACTTTTTCAGGCTTCTTCTCATTTACAACGTTGTGGTGCGGCAAATACCAGGAAACGCCATGTTTAGCTCCAACATCTTCCACCGGAATTCTTCTAGCATACTCTTTAACCATTAGGTCATCAATGAATCCGACGTACTTCTGCTTGAGAATAGGGTCGTTTAGTAGTCGTTTTCTCAGTAAAGCAAGTCTTCGTTGGGCAACTGGACGGTTGTTGGGTAAGCGGCTTCTATCATTCTTCCAAGGCAATGCGACCTGGTAGTGACCATTCACGAACTTCACGGTGTCTTCAAAAACTGTCAACGCTTGCTTGTCCTGCACAGACATCCCCTTGGTTGTGTCGCTGATCGATTCACCGAAATCCCGATTAAAGAGATGGCAAAGCTGTTCATCGAGTTGATCATCTTTGGGCTGTTGAAAAAGGCAGCAATGGAAATTGTCATTATACACTCTTCTTAACGGTCCATTCAGTGCCCAGCCAAATACCGATTTCACCGCGAATGGTCCACCATTTTCACTCTTGTGAATCTCCAAAGGCTGCAATGCTTCAGGGACATCAACGCCAATCAGTAAATTCACTTCTTCCCCCTGCAGAACATCTGGTAGGTTAATGTCTCGCATACTTGGCAATTTCATCAGATCTTCATCTGTTGCGATGGCTGTCTTTGTCACATTCAGAGTCTTCGTTGAGAACACTTTAGCCATATCGATGCAAATTCTTTCATGCATGTCCATAACTTGCAAATGATTGATCGTCGTCTCATACCGCATGTTGACACCGTCAATGGTTGCTAGCTGCATCTGAAACCTTTTCCCGTCAATACCAAATCTGTTCAAGAGGTGATCGCTACAAAACAATGCTGTAGAGCCACAATCAAGCAATGCATAAGTCGATATGGTCTTCCTTTCATCTCTTGACTTCAATTTTATGGGAACAATGGATAGACCATTTTTATCGAGTGCGCTCTCTTCATGTTTCGCCATACCAACAAATTGACTGCGTGCTGCTGACTCCTGACTCGGGACATCGTTATTCGTCTTCTCCTTAGATAACTGCTCCCTGCGTTTTCTTTCACTCTCTTTCAGTGCATCGTGTATTGCTGTCAGGTGCTTTCTTCTGACTTCACATCCAGGGACGGTGCACTCCTTGTTCTTCTTGCAACCCAATGAATAGTGTTTGTTAGACAGGCAGTTATCACACAGCTTTTTTGCTCTTATCAACTTGAATTGTTGTTCGGCATTCAACAACTTGAACTTCTCACAGTTAACCAGTCTGTGGCTTTCTTCACAGTTAAAACACTTGATGGTATAATTGCTCGTCTCTTGGGCTCCAACACTGAAATTCGCAGCTCTGCTCGGCATCTTCTTAGGCTCTGTTACATATCTTCGATTGAAATTCGATCTCACCGCTGTATCTCTTTCTGGGTTGTCGGTGATGCAACCGTATATCGGGTCATTCTTTTCATTTGCCACCGTTCTTATCATCATCCTCACATCAGTAATCGTTGGGTCTCGTTGCTGCAAACGTACATCCTGGACGCGTGACTGCCATCTGGATTTCACGTAGATAGGGCATCGCTCTAAAATTTTCAACAGTCGATCTTCATTGTTCAATTGCGTCAGTCTTTTTGTAGCTTTTAAAATCATTTCACAGCTTTCCAACTCGTCTGCCAACTCCTGTAGGCCTTCTCTGTCGCCGGGCTTTATTTGCGACCCGTCACACACTTTCTTTACCCAGGAATTCGCAACGACATACGGATTGCCAAATCTCTCAGCTAATATCGCCTTCGCCTTCGCATATCCATCTCTAGGTTCCAACAAAATACAGTTTTCAATTGAATTTCGAGCTTTACCTGAACAAAACTGGATGAGAAGTTGCAAGCGTTTTCCATAGTCATCAGTTCCGATTTCCACATTACTTTCAAACGAACGAACAAACAGATGGTAGTTAAGCGGATTACCATCAAAGCTTCGTAACTCTGTTCTTGGCAAGAGGGTAGCTGTGGCTAACTTCTTCATGCTTTGCAGATACTCAACATCAGCTACTGATACGGCAGAATTGTTCTTCTTCAAGGAAGAGTCAGGCTGGGGACTACGTTCCCATGGTGAAGCATGTGGATTCATCTGAAAGTCTTGAATAGCATCAGTCTGTGGATTCACACGGGTACTTGGTTCTGCTTCATACTTCGCAACCACTGATTCCAACGGACGTGCAATCGATTCATCAGTTTTCTTCAGAGGGGGAATGCTTGTTGGTACATGAGGTACATTGAACGGTTTATCTTCTGTTGATGTCTGACTTCTCGTTTCGAAATCTGTGAAAACCTTCTCCTCTGCGGAAATCTTAGCCATTTGTGTTTCCAACTTCAACTTCTCTTTCATCCGATTTAGCCTCAATTCTTCACTTGCTATTAGCTCGTGCTGATGAAGAAAGGATACTTCTGCCTGCAGACTTGCCAACTGCGCTCGGTTATTCAGTCTTCTGCTTTCAGTCGCCATTTTGCTCGATCGTCTGGACCTGCTGGACTGTTTGGATGAACTATACCGTGAATACTCCGAGTTCACCTGACTTGCGGATTCTACAGGATGTTGCTCTTCACTCCTAGATTGGACTCTGGACTGGCACCATAATGTTATCCTCTCCTTCACTTCGGAAAACCTCCTCTCTCCTTCTTGAAAATACACCAAGCATTCCTCCATGTCCTCTTCATCTTTCAGAAACTTGCTGTACTCATCGCACAATCTCTGGAATTCTTCAAAAGCTTTGGACATTCGGCTTTCCTTGACTGAAATCTCACAAATATCTCCACCGATCGTCAGTTCTGCTACGACATGATTAATGGCCTTCGTCAATTCACCCTTGGCATGGCCTCTTCGTCTCTTAAGGGTCTTCATATTTTCGAGTTGCTCTGCTCCACTCTCCGAAGGTACATTCCGGTCTTCTACAATTGGCTCCAACAACAACTGGCTGTCTACTCTCTCCTGTGACATCTTCAATAGATTTGAACTATGTAAGGACTTTAAATCCGAACGCGCCTCTTTGCCCCAGATTTACACATAAAGAAATACTACACGTCTCTGGCGATGCAGTTATGGCGGTTAACTTTAAACAAAATACACTATTAGCAAAATCTTATTACAAGAAACAAAATAAACAGGAAAATACGATAAAAAAAAAATAACAGCAAGTAAATATTAAATTAGCAAAAAGAAATTAATAAATACTTATAATAATTACTAAAATAATAATAAATTAATAAGAAAGTTAAACTCACAATCTGTTAGTCCTTCTAATGCTATCGAATTCCTGCTAGACCAGCCATCTGAACTGCCTCCGAACCAACTGATGAACGAACAGATGGCATGGCCTTTTATACTTAAAACTTTACGCACGTGTGCACACCAAAACGAAATTATTTAAATAAAGCAAAACAGGCAGTCCAAATAAATTATTTAAAACGCAGCAATTACGCAGAATCCCGCGTAATTTATAATTTGTCCATTACACCATCAAAAATCTAGAAAATAAGCCGTCACCAAATTACACTCGTCACTTGGCAAAAAAAACCACCTTCCGAAAGGCATAAAACACGCGGCGTCCTCTCCTCTTCTCAAGACAACAACTCGACAACGACATCACCACCGCCTTCGACGCCGTCGTCACCGACGAAATCGACTCGGTTTCTACCCACCGGCGTCTACTTGACAATCTCTTCCTCTTGCTCACCGCCGTCGACAACACGAGTGCTACGTCAGTAGCATATATATGCTAACGAGCAGCCGCTTTTGTTTAATGTTTAAGGATTCAAAGGTTAAATGTTTAAGGATTACGGATTGGACGTTAAATGTTTAAAGATTATGAATAGTGTAAGAGAAAATTGATGTAAAGAAAAAATGAAATAAATGAATAGTTTTGAAAGGTGGGAATGGTGGACGTTAAATGTGTAAGGATTATGCATAGTGTAAGAGAAAATTGATGTAAAGAAAAAATTGAGTAAAAATAAAATAAATGAAGTGTTTTGGAGCAGAACTGAGAAAAAATTGGGTAAAAATAAAATAAATGAAGTGTTTTGGAGCAGAACTGAGCATGTGATGTTCTAAAAACGGATATGGAACAAAGGTCCAAGAGCAAAAGTCAAAGAGCAAAGGTGCAAGAATAATGGTTAGGGTGTATGTTGATTGATGAACAGTGACTCGCTACCTCTGGACAGTGCCGCTTCTCTGACACTACGCCACACCGCACGGTACCGTCAACTACGAAACCTACCTGTGGAGCTCGTCCGCGGACGCGAGCACGGTCAAGCTCACCCCGAACCCCATCAACTTTCTCAACGCGGACGAAATCTTCCTCTACACGGACAGCGTCGAAGCCACGTACCACATCGGCGACCACCTGACGTTGTTGCTCGCAAAAATACCCGCCCCGACGTACGCCTTTGCCAGGAAACTCAAAAATCCGTTTTCCCTCGACGGCAGCGCCAGCACAAACCAACACATCCCATTCGCACAGTCTGAAAATAAAACAACCCATCTTTCGCAGACTGAACAAAAACATCAACCTCGCTGACAAGTCCTTCCACATACGCAACTCGTACAACAACAATACGCAAACAAGCCGCCAACTGACCTCGACTCGACATGAACACGTACGTCAAATTTCGCATTCCTTTTTTGCTTAACTCTGCACATGCACACACACCCACACCACACACACACACACACACACACGCCAACTATGTCCGATGAGTTCTACATCAGCGGTCACAAAACATCACCCACCGTCTGGTTTGCACCGAAGAAACCACGTCACATGCTCCGAGGTGGTGGCAGCATAGTTTCACCTTACGATTACGGAGGTGGTATCATCAATCCCGGCGTCTGGACTCCTCCGCACAGACGACGACTACGTCATCTGCTCGACGGTTGAGGAAGCATGGGAAAAACCTTGGGAAAACTACTCTCGTCTGCTGCGAAAAAATCCGGCAAAACAGCTCTCCGCATCGCCAAACGTCAAGGCAAAAAAAGCCCAAAACGTCTCGCTCGTTCGGGAAAACATCTCGCGCGAAAACAAACAAAAAAACTCGTTCGTCGCACCCATCGAACCGTACGACGTGCAACAAAAAACACCATCAAAAATCTAGAAAAAGAAGCCGTCACCAAATTACACTCGTCACTTGGCAAAAAAAACCTCAAGACAACAACTCGACAACGACATCACCACCGCCTTCGACGCAGTCGTCACCGACGAAATCGACTCGGTTTCTACACAAGAAAATCTGGCATTCACGTACCCACCGGCGTCTACTTGACAATCTCCTCCTCTTGCTCACCGCCGTCGACAACACGAGTGCTACGTCAGTAGTATATATATGCTAACGAGCAGCCGCTTTTTTTTAATGTTTAAGGATTCAAAGGTTAAATGTTTAAGGATTACGGATTGGACGTTAAATGTTTAAAGATTGTGAATAGTATAAGAGAAAATTGATGTAAAGAAAAAATTGAGTAAAAATAAAATAAATGAAGTGTTTTGGATGATATAATGAGACGTGAGATAGAATAAAATGAAAATGCAAGAAATCATGAATGGAACAAAGTATGATTGTTGTGTAGAAAAGTTGATGGATGAAATAAGATATTGTTATGGTGTATTGTTCATGATAACATTGATGACTTTATTGTTCACGTTTGCGTTTGGAGCCTATAGTTATTGTGTTTTAGCGAGATTGTGGCGTGACATGAATGTGCGATATTGGGAAAAAAGAGAGCGATGGAATGTAATATGATGATAGATGTTATTGGAAGGAAGGTAGGAAGAAAACGTAACCATGTTGTTGGAAATAATGTTGAAAAATAAATTTGAAGACAAAATTGTATCGTTAGAATGGGAAGAAATAAATTTGCGTGACATTGATCGAGTGTTATCTGTTTGATGAACATAACGTGCATTGGAGATTGATAAGATAGAAATTGAATATGTTAAATGAAACAGTGTGTCCTTCATGTCCTTCATTACCAATGAAATATGAATGGGAATTTGAATTAATGAATTCAAGTATAGGAAGTTTGATAATAACCAAATGGTTAGTGATATTTTTGTTTACATGGGTCTTTGTATTCAACTGGTATAATTTTTTTGCATTGCAACACATAACAAAGTCATGTTTTAAAACGGAAGACATGTTGGTAAAAAAACGTAGAGCACAAGAAATTTGAAGTGTTAAATAAAAAAGAGTGATAAAAAAGAGATGAAAAGAATGAGGGAGTCAGATATGGAACGAAAGAAAATACGAGATATAGATGTGCAGTTAGCGAAGTTAAAATGGCGTAAGGAGTGTGAGATGGCAAAAATAATATCCAGCAAAGGTTATGAAACAGATAAATTGCGAAGTGTAGAAGAGCAAATTGAGAAGTTAGAATACCGTCGTCAAGTTGAATTTTGCGAGTTAATAAAAAACAGTTAGATAAAATAGTTTAAAAGGATGAAGAAGAGGAAATAAACTAATTGATCAAGATGGAGTGTTCAGACTTATTAAGTTTAATGTGCGATGACAAAATAAGAAATCTTAATCGTCAAATTGAAAATTTGGTATGGCAGCGAGATGTTGAATAAGCTAGCTTTCCGGTCACCGGAAAAGTCGGGCCGCCTAACGGAATGTACCTGTTAAAAAAGATAATGAGATGTTGAATGAGCTATTGGAGCAGATGAGTAGTATATCGATGAAAGTTGAAGACATAGAGAAAGAAAGAAAGAAGGAGAAGTCGGTTCAATATGATTTGAATATGATGTATGAATTGCGGGATGAACAGAGTGCATTCGATCAAAGATTGTCGGCACAAGAAACAAGGCTATTGTCATTAGAAGAGACAGGAGCAGAAAACGGACGATTGATATGGAAGATAGGAAATTTGACAGAAGAGCGAAGGAAAGCAATTAGATATGGCAATTCATTGTTTAGTCCAACATTTTTAACCGATAAGTTTGGATATAAAATGGGAATGAGACTTTATTTGAACGGGGAACGGATAGGACATGGAAATAGAGTGAGCCTATATATTGTTGTTTATAAAGGAGAATTTGACGATATATTGGAATGGCCTATGCTAAAGAGAATTAACTGTAAGATAATAAATCAGAGTGACAGGAAAAAAAGTGAAGAGCAGTGTTTTACTACAAATTCACCTGTAGGCGCATCGTATGAGAAACCTAAAAGCTTTAAAAATATAGCCCACGGTTTAGCGCAAATGTTGAGTTTGAAAACTTTGACGAAAGAACCCGGATTTGTTAAGAATAATCAAATGTTTATAGAGTGCACAGTAGAATAGACGAATATATGGTATCAAATTAAGTGTAATTAAAAAAATGCAAATTGTATGTAAAATATTAAATCTTTGTATATAAAATATAAGAAAAAAAAAAGTAAAATTTTAAAAATGGTCATTGACCAACATGTCTTCAAAAAGTCTCATGTCATCTATATCGTCATCGTCACTCGCTTGCTGATTCAGCCACTCTTCTGTGGCCTTCGCACTAGCGAATCTGTTGGCGACTGCTTCATACCTCGCTTCGCTCTTCCAATCGATCACGAGTGTTGCTGAACCTTTTTCTTGAATCTCTTTTTTGAGACGTCTGGCCATACCATTGAATTTTTCTTTGGTGCTTTGATCTTTCCAAAGCTCTTCTATTTCATCGCTGTGCACCAGAGTAGGTGCACAGTGAAGGATCTTGTCGTGTCTTGCAAAATTATGTGAATGAGTGATTTTTGAGTTAAGTGTGTCTCCTTTTATTTCCTTACACTGTGCATTGGCCTTTGTAACTCAAAACAAACATTAATGGTGGCGGTTGATGAAAGTAGTTACCCAAGTTTTTTCCCATGTTATTTGCTTACCATAGCTAATGGAGCTAATGATTTGACGATGATGAGGAGCACGTGATGTTCTGAGCATGTGATGTTCTAAAAACGGATATGGAACAAAGGTCCAAGAGCAAAAGTCAAAGAGCAAAGGTGCAAGAATAATGGTTAGGGTGTATGTTGATTGATGAAATCGAGAACAAGGAATAACAGTTAGGGTGTGCTTTGACTGATATTGACAGTTCGATGACATGCTGCTGCTGATAATCAACATACCCGGAAATGTTGTCCTCCAAGCGATAATTGGATCACGTGAAAATTGGAAATTTGTCCCAAGTTTTTTTCCCAAGTTATTTGCTTACCATATCTGATGGACTTGGGAATCGAAAACAAAGAATAATGGTTAGGGTGTATGTTGACTGATGAAATTTGTCCCAAGTTTTTTTCCCAAGTTATTTGCTTACCATAGCTAATGGACTTTGGAATTCTAAAAGTAGAAATGATTGATTGCGAAAAAAAAGATGAGTTTTGATTGGAGATTTGAAATACAATTGTTGGTGAAGCTTTAAATACGCTTGTCAGTATTGAAGGGAGCACATTTGCACGAACTACGCTTGAAGTCAGACATCATCCAACAAGATGCCGTTCGCGAAGAAAGTAGCTGAAAACGGAAGGACCTTTCAAGATGAAGGCATGTTGAATTTTTCTGAGTATTCAACCGACGAAAGAAAGGTGGTGTGTATTGTAGCGCCATATCAACTGGCATATGCGATCACCGACATCATTCAAGCAGATCTACCGCACCCGCTGGCAATAAAAAAATCATTTGCGGAACTCCGAGTGACAATGGGGTTTACGGTCTGTATTGATAAATTCGTTAATTTATCGTATGCGATTAAAGTAAAGGAGATAATGTTGATGTGTTGTCGTAGGAGTGTAGATGAAGAACAGCTCTTAAGATATTATAGAAATGAGTTAATTGCAAGTATGCGTAAGAGAAAGTTTACGGAAATGCAAATGGTTTTAATAAAAATTATGTTTCCGAACACAGCTCAGTTAGAGAAAATGAAACATTTTTATGCAAATACTGATTTTGCTGTGATTAAACTCGAGGAAAATGTAGAGTACTCGAAAGTAGAGAGTAAGAAAAGGCCATTTAAGGCAATAGAGAAGGAGTTTGTAAATGCAAGTAAGAGAATTAAAGTAGACGAAGCTACGCAGCAAAATAATGAGATAGAAGTAAGAGATCCTCCGAGGGATCCACGAAAGAGACCTCTTGATCTATCGAGATGTAAGTTGAAAACGTTAAGTGACAACACTAAAATAAAACCGAAAACGGTGAAGCCTGTAGCAAGAGTTGCCTCAAAAACAATTGCTAATAATGCACCAGAATTGAAGGCAGATCCGAATTCATTTGTCGTTGAGGAGACAAATATAACGAACCGAAAGGTTGAAGATGAAAATGCAGTAGCAAATTTGTTCGATGGTATGCTACTACCGCTAATAGACGAGCCGCATTCACCGCCTGCGGATGTGTTCGGGGATTTCGATCTAGCAGACATAGTGTTCCCGACTGAAGCAAACGAAGGTGAAGTGAAGCGAAGTGCGACAAATATTCCGAATAATGCAAAATCAGTTGCTGTTGACAATGAAAATGAGAGAAAGAAGAAAAGAATTCATCGCGGAAAAGGAAAAGGTTCGAGTTTTGCCAAGTTAGTTCACTGGCAAAGAGAACGTCAACTACTGTCTTCAGACTCCTCGTCATCATCGGACGAGTCATCAGATGAAGAGTGAACGATAAAACATTCATGATTTGAATATATTTCAGAAATAAATTGATTAAGATATGTATGTATATAAGAGTGTGATTGAAATGTGTTAGTGAAAAAGTATTTGATGTTGTTTTAATGTGTGACTCTTTGAAAAAGCGAGAACAGCAAATGTTGACACGTATTTGTTTAACAGAGAGTGAACCGACAGATTTGAAAAGCGTGTTTATATTTTTGAAAACTTGTTTATGTTATACAAATTGGTTAGATATAGAAATGATAAAAGAAGCACATTCATATGTAATGAAAAAGCAACGCACATCACAATTTTCACAAAATGTGAGGTGTACAAAATTTGAAGGGAAAGTGTTTTATTATTGTCATCCGCATAATATCGAAATGGAGTTACAAAGGCTCATCACCCGACAGAAAAGCCTACAACCATGGGAATTTATAATAAGGTTTTTATGGATTCATCCATTTGCAGATGGAAACGGGAGATTAGCAAAGTTGTTATATTAATTTTTATCACAAGAATTGAAAATTTGGGATGATCAAGGAGAATTTATTCGAAAATGTAGAAAACTCCAAAACAAAATGATAAAAGACGGAAGTTTGGTATATGACTTCAAACATGAAAATGGAAGGTGTTCCGGTGTATGCGTTGGTGGATTATAATAAGAAGCGAATTTGTAAAGAGAATTTAATTGATTCGATAGGGTATTTGTGTGGAAAATTTGAAAAGGTGAAGTCGAAATACAAAGGGAGATTTGAAATATACGATAACACCGGTCAAGTGGTTAATTTATATTCGCCTGAAGAATGGGATGATAAGGATCGACTGAATGATATGGGCATTGTGAAATTGATTCGGCCTAACACTCCGATTGAGTGTTATGAAAATTTGCTCGTTACAAATTGGATTCTAGTGGGAAAGCAAATGATTTGAGATGGAATAATTGCACGAATTCAATTAAGTTCAGGCTTTAATATGGACAATAGTTTGCGAGTTGACCTTTGGTCGATGGACATATAGGCTCGGCCTAACACACCGAGTATAGACTTTGGGCCTAAATATTGATTCGGTTCGGCCTAACATACTGAGTGAGTGTTATATGAAACTTTGCTCGTTACGAATTGGATTTCTGATGGAACAGCAAATGATTCGAGATGGAATAATTGCACGAATTCAGGTAAATTCAGGCTTTTTACTTGAAATGTATGTATAAATATGGAGAAACATATTAGAATTTGTTTATTTGTAATATACAAAGCCAGGAAGAGGATGAATGGGACTCCCGTATTCGCTCGAGTTCAGTATGATAGGAAAATGATGACTGATGAGAAATTATCAAGAGTAATTGAAAATTTTCGAGCAATGTTGGGTGAGTTTCCATCGGAAATGTCGAGTGAATTTGCATTGTACGACGGAAAGAAATGGGTGGATGGAAAGAAGCCGGAAACATGGCAGCGTACATTCGCTTCATCACAACGTTTTGGTTATTTAGAAATCAAACGACCTGAAACGAGTGAAGAGAAAAAACAAGGATTGCGGTATAGTTGTTGGTTGGTTCAGGAAGGTCAGAAGTTATATGATGAGGATGGAAATTTTTATGACATGTTTATTAAAGTGCTTATGCAACGAATTTTTACATGGTGTTTTTATTTCAAAAATCTATAGATTTCAATGCACTGATTAACGTGGCGCAAATAAAATTTGCAAATTATGTATACTTTTTTCGCTATTAACCTTCAAAGTAGGCAATTTTGACCTTTTTCGTGCGAAAACTGAACATCACTGTGATGTCATCAAACGTCGCGTCTGCAACGTCAAGCAGGCTTCTTTCTATTGAAATTCAACATGGCGAGCTGTGAGCGAGCACACACATGACGGGTATCTCATCTCGGGAGCAAATAAATCATAAAACTATTTACATGTCGTAGAGATACATAACGGAGACAATTGTACGATTACTCAGTGTTGCGAAAAAGTATCGTTTCATAATGTTGCTGATAGTATTTCAAAACCAATCAAACAGAACAAGGTCTTTTTAAGGAGTTCAGGACAGGAGACAGACATCATTCGCACCCACCAACTAGGATAGCAGGATTTTATTCATTATAGCGCTCATTTTTGCTTTGAGAGAGAGATATTGAGAAAGAATTAAAGATGAGATTAAAGCTAAAATCAAACGCTATTCCTGCAATAGATGCAGTAGACAAGCTCGTAAACCAACCCGTGTGACTCTCAGCTTTACTCGGGCCTAAGCACTCCTCGCCCGGAGTGGTTAGGCCCGAGCCGACCAAAACAAATATCAGAAGATTTAGCTTTTTGGGGGGATATCGAAGGAATTTTAATTTCCGAAGTTTCTGAAAATAATTCAATGTCTGCAATTTTGAGCTAAAATAAGTTATTACAAAAAATAAGACTTGGGATAAGCCAAACCAGGGCTACGTGTCGTTCCACAGCAACTCGAAGCAACAATGGCGACGCGGGATGACGTCACATTTTTTGGAGGTACCCATTTTCAAACTTAAATTGTGTCTCTAACGTTAAACAAAATGACACCAATTTTTTTCAGAACGACGGCTAAAAGATTCGCCCTTATGTTGGCTCAGCCGGAGCTCAAATATTTCCACCCTGAGTGGAGCTATTAAAAAAAAACCAAACGACGTTCGAAAAAACCCATTGACTTCCATTGCGAGTAATAATATGGGTCATCACTGTGACGTCACAGCGTTGCAATATTTTTTGCAAAAGGTGGCCTGATTCAAGGTGAAATTAAAGTAACTTATACTTGTCAGATGCACGTCAAAATTGCATTAAACTGATCAGTACATCTTTGGCTTTTATTTAAAATAAAAAAATCGATATGTCAAATTTCGTTGCATTAGCACTTTAAGGACGAATTCAAAGGAGCTGTGTTCGCAGATATTCACACGATTCCCAACAAGTTTACATATAGTAAGAAGAAAGAGAAGAAAGAAGAACCAATGAGAAGACAAACTTTAAATGATTGATAGGGGAAATGTATAAATATAATGAGTAACTTGTTGTTGTTGTTGAATGTAGATCAGATGGATGTTTACATGTACTTATCACATGCAAAAAATAAATACAATATTCTCCACATACATTGGTATCACGTGCTTGAATCTCTTTGCATACATTTTTTATTGTATACTTCTGCCGAATTTTTGGAAATAAATGTTGTGCAATAGACATCATATTGATACAAAAGTGTTGAAAGCCAATGCATGGTTTAAATCCATAAGAATCGAAAAAAAAACAATGACCTGTAACATCAAAATATACAGCTTGCCAATGTCCAGCAGTATTCCCCGCCGAGTCTTGATCTCTTCTATCGTGATCTTGTGAAAATAGTATAAACGACATAGGGAAATCACAATGTAGTACATTTTGAAACCAATCATAAAATAACTTTCTATCGGAGATAAATACATCTACTTCCTTTTCAGTTAAAATTGCCTTAAAACTCTCCTTTATATCAGGATCCTTTTTACAATGTTATATATATTTTCTCCATTCATGATGGTGATTAGTTATGATATGCTCCCCTATTATTTGAAAGTGGTTAATTATAAATTGATTTCTGTTCCTTTTTTTTCTTTATGGAATATAATCTAATACAACCATTGCATCTTTATTAATTCCCACATGGTTGCTGCAATACATCATACCAAATGCAACCAATTTTTTCTTCAATTTTTTCTCTGGCATGAGGCCACTCTTGACAACTTTTCTATTTTAAAGAAAGCATCCAATGAGTTTGATCTCCTTTTGTTTGAAAGCCTTCTCATCCTACGTGACCACCCCTCCCTTAACAATCAAACGTCTAGCATTCCCCTACAGCTATTTTAATTTTTAATTTTCTTTGTTTTTCATTGCATTTTATAGTCCGTATTGCCTCTAAACTATTTCACGATTGTATTCTTTTCTTTTAGTTCTGCCTTTGTTTGCTAAAATATAGATATTGCATGTAGTCTACTTCTTGTCATCTGAGGATGCTGACAGTTATTCAGCGAAACGTTATGAATATGTTTTTTTAATTTAATTTAATTTAATTTTTGTCATGGATTTGTCTTTGGATTTGTCTATCATCAACTGAAATTGTCTCTGGTTTTTCTTATCATGTCAATTCTTATCGTTGTCTACATTTTGAAATTTCTACATGCGATTCGCTTCCCACCTGGTATCTCTATTAGCTTCACTCACTCCTTCTGCTTCATTGTTCGACACCATTCTGCCGTATAGCTTCAGTTTATTTAACTCTTAAAATTTATATAGAATCTTTCTCATCTAAATTTCAAAAAAACTATTTAAAATTTATAATTCAATAGATTATTGTGATTTAAAAACTTATGTGCTGTATTGTACATTCCCTGATAGCGTTTCAGAATTTTACTTATTTTCTTTTTGTGTGATTTCTTTAATTTTTTCTTTGGTAGTTTTAATAATTTATTCGCTTTTGAATGAACTTTTGCAATATTCTGCGTTCTAGGTGATGTTTTTACATTTTTTGGTTTTAACGCATGTGTTACATGCGTTATGGCTTTTGGAAGAGAAATTTGCGTTTTTTTTCCTTCTGGTTCTGGTTGTTGAATTATTTTATTGAATTCACGCGTTGTTATGTATGGCTTCTTTGGTGGACGAGATGACTTTGAATGCGAGCGTTTTCTTTTTTTTCCAACAGTCTCCAACTCGTCTATTGCCTTCTTTTTTGCTTGCTTTACTAAATTAGTTAAACCTTTTCTAGCATGTTGAATAGTTTTTTGTTTTGCTTTCGTTAATAAAGCCTTACCTGCTCCACTTATTATACCTTTTGCTTTTTTCCAAAATGTTTTTGCTACACTCGATAAAACTGGAAAATTCATCCAAAACAAGATATCTAGATAATCTTTTTCGAAATTTATATCATCTCCTTTTCTATAATTTCGATTTAATACATAATACGCATATCGCGTATTTGGAGCATGTTGTGCTATATACTTTAGAAAATCATGTGGTGTGTTTCCATAGATGGAAGCAAATATGTCGTGGTATTCCTGAATCACTTCAGGAAAGTAATCTGTTTTCCAATTATCAATTCCTAATATTTCCACTAACATTCTACTCATTCTACATGTCATGAATTGCTGTTTAGAATTAAATCCCATTCCACCTTCAATATTCATTCCTTTAAACCCAAAATCAAATAGTGCTGTTCCGGGAATTGCCTGAAGATAAATTATCGATTCTTGTGCCCATACACCTTTTCCATTTTTCCAACTAACAAAATCAAAATTTATATTTATTGATCTATTTAGAAATGTATTCATCGTTTCAAATGACCAATTCGTTCCTTGATTATTCCATTCTAATGCTTTATCTCTTTCAATGTGAATGCGTGGAAGTTGATTACCGATCCAACCATTTCCAGTCCCGTCTGTATTAAACACCAGATTATACTTATGCTTATTTTTAAGTACATCCACATCAAAGTTATTCTTAAATACAACACTTGTTGATTAAAATGGCGGGCTTATTCGCTGCAACCAAATATGGCGAGGGTAATTGACTTGTTCATACCCTGGAAGTATACATTTAATGCAACATATTTTCCAATCCTTTGTTGCATCTAATGACAATTTTTTATTTAACGATACACGAAATTTAAAATTCTTATCATTAGCTGACGCAGCTGCTGATGAGATTGCAACTATTTTTTGAGGATTACGCGAACTCATTGTTTCTCGATTTCGTCCCTATCTCGTGCTAACTCTACTTTTTGTTTTCTTTCTTTCTCGTTCAATTTATATACTTCTCAATATACAATTCAGAATTGCAATTGGTGCTAATTGTCAATTCAAAATCACTATCATTTTGTTGAGGGAGATGCTGAAAATTAAATGGATTTTTTTTTGGTATTGCCCGCCCAAATTTCATAATCAACAAAACCTAATATTAACACATCTGGCACTGTCCCATGAAGTAGTTCAACAGTAAATCTCGCCATGTCATCTTGCGAGGTCCATGAGTTGATCAAAAGTCTTTCTATCCCGTAATTTACCGTAGGTGACACTTGCAATCGACTTATATATTCTGTATACCGTGGACCTGTGAGAGTTATTGTTTTCAAAAATAACTCCATATGTTGAATATCCCAATCAAACGAGTCTTTTTCAGCTTCTGGACATAGGACTGCATGTTTTTGATCCACTCGTTGAAAGATTAACTTTAATGGAAAATCTGCATTTGTGTAATGTGTTGATTTAAACAAATTTAATTTTGGAGTAAATTCAAACTGTTGGACTTGACTTGTATTAAATAACCTATTTCGTTTTACTCCTTGCAGATTCGAATTTTTGTTTTTTGTTCATCCCAACATGTTACCTCATATTCATCTAATACCTTGGCATCCCATGTTGGACTTAACTGTCCGTTTTCCAATAGAGTAACATTATTATCTAAATAATACCCATCTTCAACGACTTTTTACGGCGGTTGTTCAAATAAATTAGCTGCGTAGGCTTGTTGAGGGTAATGCCCATTTTGTGCTTCAATAACGGCTTGCTTAATTTGTAAAATAATATTTTTAAACATTGAATGAGGAGTATTATTTAGTGGAATAAACCTATCCCTTTTTGCCGCCGTGATAGGTGCGCCTGTTGCAGCATTAACCCATCTCACACTCATTTTTACATAACTTTTACTAAAATCATAAAACATTCCTGTTTGACGAGTGACCGAAAATATAATATCTGAATGACTTCTGCCTGGTTGATCATTCCTCGGTGCTATTTGGTGATAATTTTGTGATTGAATATCGGTATCGATATATTCTTTCCTATCAAACGCCAACTTTTCATCCACGCCATCCTCTTCCGCCCCTCTAATAACTTCACTCACTCCTTCTGCTTCATTGTTCGACGCCATTCTGCCGTATAGTTTCAGTTTATTTAACTCTTAAAATTTATATAGAATCTTTCTCATCTAAATTTCAAAAAAACTATTTAAAATTTATAATTCAATAGATTATTATTACACTGGTGATACTGCTGAATCAAAATATTTCTTAAAGCACTTCTGCCAATACAACTCATTAATGGCCCTGGCATCATGGAAGGCTAATATTGTACGCCATGCTAGAGCTGGACCACCAGTTATCACAATTCATGGAAAGGCATATCACATGACAGGTAATTGATACAATATGATTCCAGTCATTATCAATATAACTTATTATTCAGTTATGCTGGCTACAGTTGAATTTCTATTTACTTAACTTATGCCTTGCATCATTAACAGGTGTAACAGAGACAGACAGGTCCATTTTTACCTTTTTTGCATTACGCATAGAGCTTGCATTATCATCCGTAATGCCATGCTTTTTCTTTAAATGCGTAATCAAACGTTTCTTAGTAAAGTTCCCAACTTTACAATAACCACATTCAAATCTTGAATGATGTTTCGATATATGTGTTTTTAAATCTACTATGCGAGAAAAACCTTCTGCACAATCACTACACATATGATTGAAAATCCCATGTTTCTGTTCCTTATGTTTTATTAAGGACACTTTCGTAGGATGAGAACTTTCACATGTATTACAAACAAAATTTGTTCCAATAGGTTTCATACCTTGTTCATCTCCTGTTGTCTTTTCTTGACTTGTGTTCTCTTCTCGCTGTTCCTCCGAATGTTAAACATTTAAGTTTTGGAGCTACTCTTATTCATATTCACCAGTTGACCTTTGATTCACCTGTCAATCATTTTTTACCACCTGTCAATCATTTTGACATAACAAAAGAACATATGATGTCATCAACATACCTTGAGATGAATTCAATTGCAATGTAAACCTGTCTTTGGATAAAATAATGAAATGGTGGAACTGCTATACAACAATGTTGTATATCAATCCAACCACTTCATCATACTCCAACTTTTACCATTTTGAATCCTCATGCTGGAATACCAGTTTGGATAAAATGATGAAGAAGTTGAACTGATAGGCAATAATATTATCTGTCAGACCAACCCCTTCATCATACTCCAACTTTACCACTTTGCAAATTATCCAACAGCGTTGGTTCTTTTACAGAAAAAATAGTCAACACATAAAATAAATACACGATTTCCTATCTATATTTTTCTTATAAATCCCATTAAAATATTCAAATGTTACATATATTTTTTACAGATTTCTTATAATATCGCTGTAAGTTTTTGAAGGCAACTTTTTAATTAACCAACACATTACTAAATGTTCTTTTCAACGATAACAAATTAATGCTCTTCATCAATTGCTCAAAATAGTCGAATAATATTGTTTGATGTTCATCAATCTCATCATATAATTTACAAAAATCATAATCCTTTCTATTTTGCAATATCGCAAAATACACTGCTCGTAAAATTTTACCCTTTTCTATTAAGGTTTTTTTAATATAGGAAATCCTTTTCTTAACTTCTCTATTTTTGATGAGTAAATCATTTCGTTTCTCCAAATACGGTCTTTTTACTCCTTTAAACGTCATTGTTGCGCGCAAATGATTTACTTACGTATGGTTGTATACATTTATATCTTTTTCATTTCCAACTATGATTATAGAAGGGTGTCAATCAAAAAAATATCCATTTGTTACCATTCAATCATCATGATCATGTCATTAAGATAATTACATGTTCTATCTAACTATATATCAACTTTAAAATATAATAAACACTCATGTAAAAGTTTTTATTTTCACCATGCTTGTGAATCTTCCAAATAGTCATCTGCTATCAACGTTGGAGAATTGTTTCTCCTTTTACTCACTTCTTCATCTTCAGAGTCGCTAAGGACTATTTGTCTTTTTCTCTTCTTACTTTTACCATCTGTCTGGGATGAATCCGCAGCTACTTTATCTGCCACCTTTACTCGTTTCTTTGTTTTTACGGGTGCTTTTGATATGTTTGAACAAATTATAGCTGCGATTTCGGCTGGTGACATGTCTTCTGTAGATTGTGCTGCTAACGTCTACTCGTTTACATCTCTTGCTGTTTTTGGAACATACGGAATTCTTTTGCCGTCTTGATCAATCAAAACTGGAGCTAAGTCCCCATACAATGTAGGGAAATTATCAGACAACCACTGTCCATCATTTTTAACAAATATTAGATCATATAATTTAGCCACATCTTTAGGCTTCAATAAAACACTTCTGTTTGGATTAGTAGTTTTTGTTGTTACATTTTTCTTTGTAACATCATCTGCATTGACACTCTCATAGTATCATCCAAAATCAATTGAATTAACAACTCATCTTGATATTTTCCACCATCCGGTAGTGAAAATTCTTGTGTTAACGGTACCAATGCAAGTTGGCTTCCCACTTTATAGCCTTTAGAAGCCATTATTTGTAATCCATATGTCAGTTTCTCTTGATTTTCATAATCAAGAGAAAAACTTGCTACCTCAGCCCGTTCTTTATTGCAAGCAGCAAAGAACTTCTTTAGCTTACTCTTCGTAAACCCAAATTCCTTCACTCCACCCAAATCATTTATAAAATCCTTATGCAATTCCTTATCAAATGACTCAGGAGCAAACTTGCTTCCTTTTTTTTAGAACAATTGCCTGTTCTTGAAGGATCATATCTTTTGTTGATCCATCGTGGAATTGATCCTTTTCTGGACCACAACGATCTCTAAAATTCGTCTGTGGCCATTTTCATCAAACGAACTACTTAAAAGAGTTGGCGAACACAATTCAACCGATTTTTCAGCTTCTGTGTTATATGAATTAGAAGCCATTTCTTATTCTTGATTTGACTTTACTTGTTCTTGTTCTTCACAGCGAATGAATCTTACTCTACAAGTCTCCCCTTTTATATATTTTGATTGCTATATTTGATTGATTGATTGACAGCTGTCATATTCTCCCATTCATGTTTTCACCTTTTCACCTTTTTCTTTTTTGCCTTCGCAACATTCGTCTAATTCGCGAATGACACTTTCCGTATGGTTTATGATGATATTTACTATTAGGAATTGGTCAAATTTTTCTACTGATAATTTGAAATGATCTAAGTTTATGTTGATATTTCTTTTTCGCTTTTTTCTTGGATTTTTTTTATGATGGCGCGTTCAATGGAGAAAACTGAAGCATATTTTATATACCCTTTTGAAATTCTGGTTTTGAATATAGTATATCTGCTATCTCTTCAATTTCATAAATCAATTCTCTTCTAAGATGAAGAGCATTTGAAAGCCACTTTTCAATATCACTGCGAGTATTATTTAAAAATTTAGTATCGTCTGTTGTAATGTCTAACACTACCTTTTTACCTAAACAAAATGAACTTTCAATAAATATTATTTTCAAAATTGATTCTCTTGATGCTGTTTTTTGCAATTCTTGATAAAAAGCGTCAGCTACCGATTTGTCACCAACTGTAATCGTAAAATGTCGTAAATGCTCCATGATTACTACCCTTGTTTTATGTCATTATTTTATATACTTTTAATCAACTGTTTTTTTTCAAAATTCTACATTTCTATTAATTTATTTTCTAAACACAACGCGATCATTTTGTTGAATTACCGTAACACCACTTCTAAGGACAACAGCAGTTCGGGCTAAATGACGTGTAAGTTATGAAACTGGTTTCATTACAATTTTTCCATTACCAACTAATTTTCTAGATGGACCGGTTTTCTTTTGCTATTATATGTTGAGTGTTTTCCGAATAAACCTGTTGCTCTAAAAAACTTCATTGTTATTTCTTTCCCTTTTTCTTTCTCGTGTCTATTTTATATGTGATTTTCTACTATTATTTCCTTTTTCTCCTTTTTCTTATTAGTCTTTTTATGTTTTTTCGCTTTCGAATCCCTCTTAACACTATCTTTTTACTAACTCTCCCACGTCCTTTTAATAAAGCATCCGCTGCAGCACTCCCACCAGCTTGTAAAGCACCTTTTCCCGCTTCAATTGCTGCTCTTTTAGCTAATGCTTTTGCAGCTGTCTTTACAGCTGCTCGTGTAATTCCTCTAGCAGCTAATCTACCTGCAACACCTCCCATTTTGTTTAAGAATATTTTTCACAATAAAAATGATTTATATAACATATATTTTCCTTAGTTTTCACTTTTTCAACATCTTTTTCTTTCTTCTTACATTTTTATTTAACTTAGAATACCCAAAACCAGTCACATCACTAAATGTTTTTGCTCGTTTCCCTTTCAATCCTAACAATCTTAAAAAGTGACGTTTTTTCTTCTTAGCCCCATGATCAATTCCAAAAAGACTATACGCCGCAATTGTGCTACCACCAGCCCCCATTTTTCTTTTTTTCTTATCTTTATTATCAGTACGTAATAAACAATTCTGCATGTTCCTCATATTTATAGTTCTTTTTCATCTTTACTTAAAAATTTATATCTTTTTTTTTCTTTTTAGCTCCATGAATTCAAATCCTCTTCTATTGGAAGATTGTACAAATGAAAGTAGATAACATTAATAGAAAATTATGCGTCAACCCCTCTGAAAAGGTTGAAAATAACTAAAAAGATATTTTCCAGCTCTTCAAAGGGTTGAACAATTTTCCAATTTATAATTCTTGACAAGGTTTTTTTAGCATCACTTAAAAAATGTATCAAATAATTTATCTGTTTTTCGTCACCAGATTTGAAATTCATGAGCACATTCGGATAAGACTCTTTATTATTATCAAAATATTTTTTAATTTTATTAAACAATTCTCTTCCTTTTGGTGCACTTGATGTCATTTGTTGACATAATGTTGTCAGATGGCTTTTTTGTCTTTCATTGTTAAACACCACTTGATAATCAACATTTGTTGCAATTTCTTTAGTTGTTTTTCCTTGTGGAAAAGGAGTTTGCCATAAAATAAAAACAGTTACTGTTTTATGATGTGAACACTTTGTAAATAATTGTGCTACATCTGTATCATTTCGCATTTCACTCATTAAATCGTCTAATACTATTATTCCATTTTCTGCTTGTTCTGATTTCTCTTTGTTTAAACCTTTTATAAATTCAATATGGTTTTCACCAAATTCATTTTTCAATTTATCAAACAGTTCTTTTTGTTCAATCCCATAAAACCATAAAATATTTTTTAACAATTTTCCTTTATGATCATTCGTCGCTGTTTTCCATTTACTTAATAACTTCATTAACCAAAATGTGTTTCCACAACCTGATTTACCAGTAAGTAATAACGTAAATGGATTGTTTAACGTAATGTCAAATATATTTGGTTCTTCATTCGAAATCCTATTTACTTCTGCATAATACTTTTCTAACATTATCATTTTCATTAATTGTGAATGTTCCTTTCCTTTTTTGTTGCTAATAATACATCATTATACTTCCCATCACCAATATCATTTTGTTCATTTCCATCATCATCATCTGATATATAATAGATATCATCTATTTTCCGTTTCAACATTTTTATCATCCTCAACTTCTACCAATCATTATATAATATATTATATCACTTAATTGATTTTTCTTCAAAATCATACATATAGTCCACATCATCGTTAAGATTGTATCTAGATCATCAAAAGTTAATGTTGTCTGTAATTCATCAAAATCATCTAAAAACATTTCATCACACATTTTCGTTTTTTCCTCTTTTTGAAAGAGAAGTTCTTTTTGAAATAAATCATCAATCAATTGTCTGTCAGCTTTTTCTTCTGCATAAATTATTTCATTTACCACATGTGTAATTCGATTAATCTTTTTCGGTGTATAATTTTTTCGAATAAGTAATGAAATATCTTTCATGTTATCTTCTAACTTATAATTTACAACCTCCTCTTTATCGTCAATCGATGGGTTATTTGCTACTACTATATTTGCATTACAAATAATTAATAATTCCATCAATTCCTTTTTCAAAACAGAATCCACTTCTTCACGTTTATTAATTTCTCTTTCTACTTGTTTTACATTTTCCATCAATTCATTCTCAAAATAACGAACATTATGTTCTCTTTTTAATGAATCATCTATTTCTACAACCTCAAAATCTGTATTTTGAAAGAAATATTTCATTTTTGATAACTGATTATTGGTTGGAAACAATACTTTTGTACAAAACATTCCAATTGTATCTATATTATGTGACAATTTTCCTCTCAAATGTGTTTCATAATTATTCACCATATCCTTTAAATTTATCATTGTTTCTAACGCTAGAATTTCTCACAACTCATTATATTCCTTTTCAAAGATAAGCAACATAAATTTACTAACAAATGTTTGAAAACCTAATTGATATTTCAAATATGATTCACTCGCTTGAATTTTCACTTTTTTCTTACTTTCACAGTTCAAAATTTCCAACGCACATTTTGCAAAATCAAACGGGAGCACAAGACAAATCACTTGTTTTTCTCTAGCTGAAAATTCATTCAAATTTATTAATCCTTCATTTTCAAAACTTCTGGTGTCTTGCGTAAGTTTTTTTATTGATGGCATTTTGAATTATTCTCTTACATACAATTAATTATTTGTTCACTTTCATGTGATTAAATATTCTTTTTCTCATATGTTTTTTCATTTTCTTTCTTTTCTACAGAACAAAAAATCAAAAAAAGCAAGACAAAACATCTTTACTACGTAATATATAATTATAATGAATGATGTCTACTACATATAAAAAAATCATAATGCATAACGTTCATTTCTATCAATGTTTTTTATTCCTCTTCTGAAGAGGAGGATGAATCTGATAAACCTGGAATCCTATGCTTCTCTCGCTGCTCCTTCACCATATTGCTAAAGGAGTGTTGCTTACCGTGTCCCAAGCCAGTTCCAGGAACACCTTTTTGGGCTATCCGCCCGTGTGTTTTTTCGGTGGCTCATTGTCAAAATCGTTCATAAAATCATGATACAAAATATCATCAAAGATCCATTCCTCATCAAGGTTTAAAATTGATGATGTTGCTTGCATCATTTCTTCAGTTTCCCCCATTAATTCATTTATGGTGGGAACTGATTTTGGCAACTCTTCAACCTTTTTCACAGGTTTAACCTCTATAGCAGTTGCTTTTGCAACTGCTGTTTTTGGAGGCATATCCTTTTTCCTTGCCCCTTTTTCTTTCCTCGGATCATGAGGTTTTCCTTTTTTATCCTCACATTTAACCTTCTTTGTCTCCTTTTTTTCAACAACATCTTCATCATCATCCAAATCTCGCTTCAATCCAGTTTTAGCGGGTAAGTTAATACTTTTGACATTAAAGTCAGTATTAGCATAAAAATGCTTCATATTACTTAACTGGGCATTTGTTGGGAACATGATTTTAATTAAATTTAAAGTAATTCGATCTAAATTAATGCATTTCTTAATTCCACCAATTAAACGCTTTACATACATATTACAAAGACGGATCTCATTTACTTCATCTTGAATTCTCAAGATGGAATACATCTCTCCCTCCTCTAAACTAAATATAACATTCAGAAATCTATCTGTAAGTGACGTAAAACCTACTGAATAGGTTAACAGAGATGTTGATAATTCATACGAAATCTCACGAGGATTGAGTTCGTCGAGTGTTTCACAACTCCATTAATTGAAAACGGTGCAAGAACACATACGGTTCTCTTAACTTTCGCTGTAAATTTTGTAACGTCTAACATACCTTCTCCTGTAAAACTTCTTGCAGCTGGCATTGCTTTCTTTGTATACACCATTTTCAGCTCTTTTTTTCTTTCTCTTCTTCTCTTTCTTCAGTTTTGGAAATCGTTTGAACAAAATTTGCCATTTCCCGGTTATATACGAAATTGGTTAAATTTTCAGACCTCTATCGATTCCGTGAGGATGAGGTCCGTGCTCTTGGCGATCCCCCATTACCATTCCAGACTTGTCCTGATTCTATCAATTGTAACTTAGCTAGAAGAAGCGATTCATTCGTTGCTAGTTGTTCTTCATCTTCTTCTTGCCCATAACATATTTCCACTTCATCATCAACATCAGCAGAAAGAGTTGTAATGAAGTAATGATCATCTCCACCTTGGAAACTCTTTAACTTTTGCTGGAGTAAACTGAACAGATTTATATTTACTTCCTTGTTTGATTACATCAGGCGTAACACCTTGCTTTAACATAATAGGAAATATTCAATTTCATTAAACTTTTCAGCAATTAATTACAGTTACAATAGAATATTAAAAGATGCTTTATAACTTACTACATTAAAAAGAATTAAACTTCAAGAGATTATACAATTGTGTATAAAACATCGTTAAAGAATCAATGCTGACGGACATATGAAAATAACTCTATAAAGAGCTTTCGAGCCATATGCCCTCAGTGATGTTGTTTTCATTCGCTTAAAGTATAAATTGGGTTGGGTAGCTAATTGAATAATTTTTTCAAAACGAACAGAAAAAGATATCAGGAAAAGAAAATATTATAACAGAAAGCTAAAGAAAAACAGAAAGTTCAGGGGAAAATTTTTCCTTTTAGTCCAATGGATCATATATATTTCAAAGGAGTAAATTTAATAATTGTTAAGTAGCATTTTCTTATCAAGTTTTGTAAAGGATTTCTTATGACGAGATTTTCGGATATCTTCGGGAATACTGTTCCAAATTTTGATTCCTGTATAAGTAATGCTGTGTTTTTCATAATTAGTCCTTACAATTGGAGTACTGAATTTACCAGATGTAGCCTGTCTGGTGTTAATATTATGTTGGTTTTTAGTTAGTTGAAACAGGTGGGAGTAAAGGCTGTTATAGTTTCCTTTAGAAATTTCAAACATAAATTTTGCACATTCTAATTTATATGTGTCTTCTAAGTTTAGTGAATTAAGCTCTTTCAAGATAGGTTTAGAGGGTTCACTTTCTGATTTAAAAGTAATAGTTCTAGCTGCTTTTTTTACACATTTATTTAGTTGATCTACAGAGCTGGGGTAAGCCCCACCCCAATTAATTATACCATAGTTAATATGCGGTGAAATAAATGCGTTGAAAACATTAATTAAGACCCTTTTTAGTGCAAAATGCCTAATTTTTGATAGAATACCAATACTCTTTGCCACTTTAGTTGTTACATGTTTAATGTGGTTTTTCCAAGTCAAGTTTTTATCAATCAAGACACCTAGGTATTTAACACAATCCGATTCTTTTAATATCTCACCATTTAGGTTTAGTTTAACATTTCTTGGTAATTTCTTCTGTTTTGGTTTTATTAGCATGAAATTAGATTTATTAACATTCAAAGTTAATTTATTTGCTATTAACCAATCAGAAATTTTAGCCAATTCGCAATTAACTGTTTCTTCCAAATTATCAATGTTTTTATTGGAATAGAATAGACTAGTATCATCTGCAAAAAGATGAAAATTCATAATTTTTGATGACTGAGGAATATCATTTATATATAGTAAGAATAAGAGCGGTCCTAAAACACTACCCTGGGGCACCCCATTATGGTTGTAGTTAGATTGAGATAAAGTACCCCCTCGTTGGGTCCTGTCTTTTAGATAGGATCGAAACCATTCAAGAGCAACTCCTCGAATACCATAATGTTCGAGTTTATTTAGTAAAATATCATGATTCACAGTATCAAAGGCCTTTGCAAAATCTAGGAATATGCAGCACGAAAATTGATTATTCTCTATTGCGTTTACTAGTTGGTTACAAATATCAAGGATTGCCAAGGAAGTTGATTTGTGCTTTTGAAAGCCAAACTGATGTGAAAATAGTATATTATGCTTGTCAATAAAACCACACAATCTATTATACATAAGTTTTTCAAATATCTTGTTAAAGATAGGAAGTATAGATATTGGTCGATAATTAGAAACTTCGAATTTTGAGTTTGCTTTAAATACTGGAATAACTTTGGCATATTTTAATGCATCCGGATAGCAACCACTACTAAAAGATAGATTGATCAGAGTCACCAAGGGCTTTGTCATTTCGTTTTTTATCATTTTAATCAAAGAAATAGGTATGTCGTAAGCCCCAGCTGATTTAGATGCGTCAAGATTATTTAGTTGATCAAGAACTTCAGTTTCAGTTGCGGGCAATAACATGATGCTTTCAGACGGTGAATCTTTTAAGTAGTCGGCAAAATGTGATTTTGACGTACCGAGTTTATCTACCAGGGTCTTTGCTATATTTGTAAAAAATTCATTAAACTTATTAGCAACTTCCTTGGAGTCCTTTATTATATTTCCATTTGCACCAATAAGTGAAATTTCGTTACTTTTTGCTTTAGATGTTTTGTCTATAATTTCATTTATGCCGGACCAAATATTCTTGGAGTTGTTTTTGAAGGTTTCAAAATATGAACTGTAGTGCAAACGCTTACTGTTTTTAATTAATTTGTTTAGAGTATCTCTGTAGTATTTGTAGCGTTGATACCATTACGGATTTTTTGATTTTAAGAATTTTTTGTAATACTTGTTTTTGATGGAAATTGATTTTAAAATGCCATTTGTTATCCATGGTTTTGTCAGCTGTTTTCTCCTTTTTCTAGATAAACGTTGTAGAGGGGCATGCTTTTGGATAGTATCTAAGACGCTGTTCTGGAAGGAATTAAATTTAGTGTCAATGTCTTGACTTGGATCATTAAGAAAATCAAAATTTGTATCTTTTATATCTTTAATAAAACCCATTTCCTTAAAATTTTTAAAGTTACGTTTTATAATATTAGGCTTTTTATTATTATTGATTTTTCTTTCTAATATAATAAAATTAGGCATGTGATCAGATACTTTAGCAATAAGGTTGCCACTAATAGCTTTCAGATCAAGGGAATTAACAAAGATATTGTCAATTAGAGTAGGCCTACTGTTATTTACATATCTGGTAGGTTGTAAAATAACAGGCTGGTAATAATTACAAAACATTATATTTAAGAATTCTTCTACAGAGGTTATTTTATCAGATTTAAGTAAATCAAGATTAAAGTCTCCGGACAAAGTTATTTCATTATTTTCTTTAGAGAGTTTCTTTAATGTATTGTCTAAATATTTTAAGAAATCACTCGCGTTTCAGGGTGGTTATAAACTACCCCAAAAACAGATTTTTCGCATTGAATCCAGAAGGCCTCAAATTCAGAATTGTCACTTTTCAGTGTTTTATTAAGATCTTCACGAATTTCAAAATCGGTATTCTCATTAACATAAAACCCACAACCACCATTCTTAGTTTCACCTGTGATTCCTTTAAAAATTTGGTAACCTGGCAAAGTTAATGCACAAATTTGATCATGATTATTTTTAGTATGCCATGTTTCCGAGAGGGCAATAATATCAAAGTTAAAATTGAGGTTATTTAAAAGAATATCAAGGTTTTCATTATTTTTAAGTAAAGATTGAATGCTAGAATGAAATAGGCTAAATGTGGGGTTCTTAGTTATATTTGCCTTGCTAGTTAGCTTATGGAATTTATGAGTAGAGTAATAATCAAAATTTGAATGAAAGGTTGCGTAGGTGTCAATATCATTGTTAAATAGTGATTCGCATTCTTTAGGGTGAAGTTTGCAAAGATTTAATCTTTCAAGCTGTTGATAATCGCGTGACTCAGTGTTAACTGTCTGGCACCTACATGAAAAATTTGAATTGAAAGTCAATTCAATTAATTCGTTGTTTTCTAACTCAGAGAAAGGAAATCTGTCAAGCCAGCAAGTTTTACAACAACATTGTTTTAATAACTTCGAGACATTTGTGAGATTCCACAGTTGCAAATCAGAACATCTAATATGTATTAAAGAATTGCAATCTACACAGGGTGCCGACTTGCCAACGTCACACACTTTCTTATCACAAACATTGCATTTCCACCGCATCCCAGTTTCAGGGTGTGTTAATCTAGCAAATAAATTTTCGTTTTCCTCTGTCATAAAAGCAATAGTGTTTTTTAGTTTATTATCCAATAAGGATTGAAATGGGAAAGATTTTTTAATACAAAACTTGCAGAACCAGCTTTCATTAGGATTTTCAACCAGGAATTGAAATTTTATCCTATCTAATAAGGAGCATCGAAGATGAAACCAACTGTTGCATAAATCGCAGCAAATGGAATCACCGTTATCATGGACTAGTTTGGAGCATTTTGGGCAGTCTAGGTTTTCAATTTGGGAACTCATAATGGGATAGTCAACGGGATCTTACCAAAAAAATGTAAGAAATATACATAATAGAACATAACAAAATACATATAAGAGTCTAAATAGGTGATCAATTCGTCATTAAATAATTTTCTCGTCTACATCTCCCAAAAATGAGAATCTGGCTGGCGCTGACGATTCGTCCTTTCTCGCATAGATGTGGCCATTCCATGTCCAAGTAAATTTCCATTGCCTTTCTTTTGCTCTTTCACGGACACATCGATACAACTCCTTGTTTTGTTTCGTAAGGGATTCATTTAGAAAAACCTTACTTACCTTGTCGCCACTTTCGACTTCAAATCCAAGATCAGAGGCTGTTTTACCTTTCAGCTTTCTCCTGTTCGACAAGATCTCATTTGCACTCTTGCGATTGATAAACTTCGTGATGATGATCGGAATACCTTTTCTCGAGGGAACTCTGTGGCAAGCAGTTATTTCCGAACGATCTATTTTAACCCCAATTTCACTGAACACTTTGATAGCCACGTCTTCAGTATTCTCGTTTTCCAACTTCGGCAGATACATAAACTTTTCTTTCCATGCTCTTTAGTTCTTGTCTGAACTCCGAGTTTTCTTTTTCAAGCTCAACCTGCTTTTTCAGCATAGTGTCAACCATTTTCCTGTGATTTTCGTACTGGCCGCTCATAAAGTTAGTTGATCTTTCGACGTCTTTCAGTTTGTTTTCCAGGGTTGCAAGTTTTTCCACGAAGCTATTATTTACATGGTCGATTTTCTTAGACATTTCATCCAGTCATTTGTTGAGATTTTCTTCTTGTTTTAGCAGCATCGAGGCAAGATCTTTGATTGTTGGCTCTGCAGATTCACTCGCCATGTTTTGTTATTTAAATCAATGTCGAAGAGATAAAAAATCGCATATTCTTTAAACTAATAATCCATTTGGAACAAAAGTAACGTAAAGGAACTAAAAAGTTATGAGAGAAGACATTAAAGATATAAATTCGCTCACATAGCTGTTTACTTTCAGAGCACCGAAAAAACACATCCACACGACACAGTGTCATGTGTCATCTCCAATCATCGCTTATTATCATCTATTCCTTTCAATTCATTAAAATGATAGACCTTTCCTTCATCGTATATCAACAAAACCTGTTGATTCCAAAAAAAATCACTTATACCCTTGAATATCCTTCGATATTTGTTAAATGATCTAATACATTTTTGTGTTCCTAAATGTATTAAATGCTTCACAAACAACTCCACCAACACCCGTGGTGAATTATCATATGCAAATAGGATATTCTTATTAATGCTTTCATCCATTGTTAACTCATGTGGAAAACTACTCGCAATAGCATAGGACACAGGAACTTGTACACGAAAAAATCTTTATTGTTCTCTCCTTCTGTTTGTAGCAAAAGCAAACATAAGATTAAATATTCTTTTCCTTATATCTTTTTTCGTTTTAGTTCTTTTCTATTGAATATATCAACACAATATTTTCAATGTCCCGTTTCTTTTCTTCTATATCTCATAATCAATCACTATATTTTATACTACACATACTCTATTTACCACACTACAGCAACGATTACACACTTTCAAAAAGAAAAAAAAGCGCTTTATTGTCTATTGTCTATTCCTCCTCAGAAGATGAATCTGATGATAATCCCGTGCTTTGACTTTGTTTCGTTCGCTGTTCTTTTAATAAATCTCCAAAAGAACGGTGTTTACCGCACCCTATTCCAACTGCTGGTTGCGTTTTGTGGGCAATTCGGCCTATCATTTTTTTGTTGAGCTTCAAAATCATTCACAAAATCAAGATTTAATAGATCTTCAAAAAGTGATGAATCATTATTCACATTCAAAATGCTTGTCGTAGCTTGTAAAATTTCTTCATTTTCCCCCATTAACTCAGTTAAATCAGGAAGCGATTTTCCTAACTGGCGTTATACTTTCGGCAATTCATCCTTTGCATTCGCCTTCGGCAATTCATCCTTTGAATTTGCCATTCTTCCTTTGAATTTATATCATTCACAGTTTGCTCCATCACCTTAAAGCCAGTCGGTTTTTCATTATCATTAGCTTTACTAATACTTAAACTTGAATTTACTACCGTTGTTGTTTCCCCTGCTGTTTTAACCTTCCGGAATTCTTTTTGATTTAACATTCCGGTTTTTTCCTTGGGTCTTGAGGCTTCGATTTCTTAACTTCAATTTCTGAAGTTACCTCAGCCTTTCTTTTTCCAGCAGTTTTCCCAGATTCAACAACACTTTTTACATTAAAATCAGTGTTAGCATAAAAATGTTTCATATTTGCAACCTGTGCATTCGTTGGAAACATAACTTTTAATACATTTAATATTACTCTATCTACGGTAACTCGTTTTTTTACTTCAGCTATTACTAATTTCGTATACGTAGCACAAAGATGAATCTCATTAATTGAATCTCTAACTTTGACTATTCCATACACTTCTTGTTCTTCTAACGAAAATATTATATTGATAAATTTATCAGCAAATGATGTAAAACCGACATTGTATCTTAATAACGATGTTGAAAATTGATACGATGTTGACGGCGGATTCAATTCAAAGAGAACGTCCCTCACAACATTATTTAATGAAAATGGAGCCAACACACAGACTGTTCTTTTTACTGTTGTAGTAAATTTAGATACATCGAACATACCTTCACCAACAAACGTTCTTGAGCTTTGGTCTGATTTCTTCGTATAAACCATAACTTCTCTCTACTTTTTTCTTCAACTTTTTTTCTCTTCTCATACTGAAGGATGTGCACAAAATTTAGCAGTGTGCGTTAATTTAAACTTAGACAACAATGGTACACCTCAATCCAATCATATTTCATTTTCTATCGAACCATTTCTTTTCAACCAATAAAATTATTTTAATTTGCATTGCAACTAGACTGAACACGTGTACCTTTTATTTTTAACTTTCATACACTTCGCGTCCGCATTCTCAGACAGTTTGACTTTGGATTCCTATTCATTAAAACGTGTTTAACCAGTTTTCTTTGGTCCCATGATCAACCTTCAACCTCATTTTTTACATACAATAGTCTGGCATTTATGCAAATGAACAACACCTTCTTTTTTTTTCGACATATAATCTTATATTATAGTTCAACTTTCACTTTGCATTTTATTTTCACCATGGAAAACACCTATTCGTACTTTAATCCACGATCTGTGCCTGCACCGTTTTGGTTAATGTGCATATATCACAGTAAACTGCACAATATTTCCACTTCTGAGTGTGCTAACATTTTCCGAAAGTAATGGGAAGCTGATAAAGATTTCAAAGCGAAACTTGTTCAACTCAACAAAAGTCTTCGAAGTGAAATTCGAACAAATGGAATTGCTACATTGAGCTATCCATTTTGGTTTCCTGAAGATGATGTCTATTGGGTTCCTCATGATGTTGCTCTACAAAAGCCAGCTCCACCTATTGATTAGATTGCCCTACGAAAGAAAATGAACATAAAAGTTGACAACTCACAATACATAAAACCAAAGCAAGATGAGAGTGATGATGAATATCCCACTGAATTCCAGGAGAACACGTCACCTCTTGCTGATAAAGGAAACATCCCGAAGCATTCCATTCTTTCCTTTGGAGAATTTCACCATGCTGAAACTCATTTTGAAAATGAAAAAAAAAGAATTCAAATGATCGAAGGAAAGGACTATGAAATAAACGATTTAGACTTGTATTCTGATATTTGTAATGAACACCTTTAATCAACAAATATAAACGAATTACTACAACTGAATGTTTCTTTTTTTACAATTACTCTACCTTACATTGTATAAACATCTTATCATCAACTATAAAACCTGGTTCAGAAAGCTTCATTATTGACATCATACGTGGAACCCCGGTAGGTTTGTTTTTATCTCCTTTCGGTTTACCAAATCCATCCGTTTGATTTGTTCTAAAATGCTCATGCACATCTAAATTTCTGTTATATTGATTAATTATAGTAAATCTTATTTTCTTATCCATTGGCCAAGACAAGATATTATCATACGTTCCCTTATACACCATCATATATAAACTTATATGAGTATTTTGTGCTTCATGCAATCTATCTCCATTTAACAACACTTTTAACCCTATTTTATATCCATAACTATGTGTATAAAATGTTGGACTAAAGAGTGAACGCTGACTATCCAATGTTGCTTGTCTTCTCTCACCCTCCACATCATCAATTACCCAAATCAAATTCCCCTGCGTTGTTTCTCCATGGTAATAATTCTCTTCCAATTTTGCTATTTTGCATTCATTTCTAACTATCTTATCCTCCAAAAATCGCATCTCACCAACATCTCTCTCTTCTGCTTTATCCCTCTTTCTTTGCAATAACTGATTCAGGTTATTTATAATCACTTTCACATTCTCCTGTTCCAACCGTAACTCATCCAGAGTTCTCTTATCTTTCTTCAGATTAGATCTTATTTCATTTAAATCTCCATCAAGTTTTTTCTGCTCATCTAATATTTCACCAATTAATTGTGCATTATTTCCCTGTCTTTTATCTTCTCTTTCCATTTCATCAACTCTTATTTTTAAATCAGTCATCTCTTTTTCTACATCTAATTCTTCATCACTTTTTCTGCATCTAATTTTATGAGAAAAAACTGACGCAGTTTCCTTTTCCATTAAATATGAATGCGCTTCTTTTATCATTTCTATATCTATCCATCTTGAATAACATAGGCACGTTTTCAAATATATAAAAGCACTTTTCAAATCCGATATTTCATTTTCCGTTATAGATATACTTCTCAACATTTGTTCTTCGGAATCTTTTACAACAATATATGATTTCATCTACTACTTTTTTATATCCTTCTTCAAAATTATAATTAAATTCGTGCTTTTTAAATATATGTTTCAGATTTTTAATTTCAGCTTGATTTTGCTCTATATCCCTTTTTATTTCACTAATATACTCAATAAATCGCTCAACTTGAGTTAACAATTCAGCATTTGCTGCTGCTGCTGACTTTTTCTGTAATTTCACCATTCTCTCCCATGGAGTATCCACTTTATCAAATTGAATCTCCATTATCTTCACTAATTCCTTCCTTTTTAAACTTTATAACAATTTTTCTATTTTATATACTTACAAAACATAACAAATTCTTTTTATGCTTTAAAATAACTTAAGCCACGCAAATAATTTAAGCCACCGCCAAAACCAAACCTTAAACATTTAACAATCCGCGGCTTTTCCTTAAACATTTTTCTCTTTCTTGTTACTATATGTAAACTTGTTGGGAGTCGTGTCAATATCTGCGAACACAGCTCCTTTGAATTCATCCTTAATAAACATGTCATAAAAGTTTCCATCCTCATCATATAACATCTGACCTTCCTGAACCAACCAACAACTATACCGCAATCCTTGTTTTTCCTCTTCACTCGTTTCAGATTGTTTGATTTCTAAATAACCAAAACGCTGTGATGAAAGGAATGTACGCTGCCATGTTTCCGGCTTCTTTCCATCCACCCATTTCTTTCCGTCGTACAATGCAAATTCACTCGACATTGCCGATGGAAACTCGCCCAACGTTGCTCGAAAATTTTCAATTACTCTTGACAACTTCGCATCAATCATCATTTTCCTATCATACTGAACTCGAGCGAATACGGGAGTCCCATTCATCCTCTTCCTGACTTTGTATATTACAAATAAACAAATTCTAATATGTTTCTCCATATTTATACATTTCATATGTCCCTAAGTAAAAAGCCTGAATTTACCTGAATTCGTGCAATTATTCCATTTCGAATCATTTGCTTTCCCATTCAAATCCAATTTGTAACGAGCAAATTTTCATAACACTCACTCGGAGTGTTAGGGCGAATCAATTTCACAATGCCCATATCATCATTCAGTCGATACGTATCATCCCATTCTTCGGGCGAATATAAATTAACCACTTGACCAGTGTTATCGTATATTTCAAATCTCCCTTTGTATTTCGATTTCACCTTTTCAAATAAATACCCTATCAAATCAATTAAATTCTCTTTACAAATTCGCTCTTTATTATAATCCACCAACGCATACACCGGAACACCTTCCATTTTCATGTTTGAAGTCATATACCAAACTTCCAGCTTTTATCATTTTATTTTGAAGTTTTCTACATTTTCGAATAAATTCTCCTTGATCATCCCAAATTTTCAATTCTTGTGATAAAAAATAATATAACAACTTTGCTAATCTCCCATTCCCACCTGCAAATGGATGAATCCATAAAAACCTTATTATAAATTCCCATGGTTGCAGGCTTTTCTGTCGGCTGACGAGCCTTTGTAACTCTATTTCTATGTTATGCGGATGACAATAATAAAACACTTTCCCTTCAAATTTTGTACACCTCACATTTCGTGAAAATTGCGATGTACTTTGCCTTTTCATTACATATGAATGTGCTTCTTTTATCATTTCTATATCTAACCAATTTGTATAACGTAAACATGTTTTCAAAAATATAAACGCGCTGTTCAAATCTGTCGGTTCATTTTCGGTTAAACAAATACTTGTCAACATTTGCTGTTCTCGCTTTTTCAAAGAGTCACACGTTAAAACAACATCAAATACTTTTTCACTAACAAATTTCAATCACATTGTTATATACACACATATCTTAATCAACTTATTTCTAAAATGTATTCAAATCATAAATGCTTTATCGTTCACTCTTCATCTGATGAGTCGTCCAATGATGACGGGGAGTCTGAAGACAGTAGTTGACGTTCTCTTTGCCTTGCAACTAACTTGGCAAAACTCGAACCTTTTCCTTCTCTGCGATGAATTCTTTTCTTCTTTCTCTCATTTTCATTGTCGACAGCAACTGATTTTCCATTATTCGGAATATTTGTCGCACTTCCCTTCACTTCACCTTCGTTTGCTTCAGTCAGGAACACTATGTCTGCCAGATCGAAATCCCCGAACACATCCGCAGGCTGTGAATGCGGCTCGTCTATTAGCGGTAGTAGCATATCATCGAACAAATTTGCTACTGCATTTTCATCTTCAACCTTTCGGTTCGTTATATTTGTCTCCTCAACAACAAATGAATTCGGATCCGCCTTCAATTCTGGTGTATTATTAGCAATTGTTTTTGAGGCAATTCTAGCTATAGGCTTCACCGTTTTCGCTTTTATTTTACTTTTGTCACTTAACGTTTTCAACTTACATCTCGATAGATCAAGAGGTTTCTTTCGTGGATCCTTCGGAGGATCTGTTACTTCTATCTCATTATTTTGCTGCGTAGCTTCGTCTACTTTAATTCTCTTACTTACATTTACAAGCTCCTTCTCTATTGCCTTAAACTCTCTACTTTCGAGTACTCTACATTTTCCTCGAGTTTAATCACAGAAAAATCAGTATTTGCATAAAAATATTTCATTTTCTCTAACTGAGCTGTGTTCAGAAACTTTATTAAAACCATTTACATTTCCGTAAACTTTCTCTTACGCATACTCGCCATTAACTCGTTTCTATAATATCTTAAGAGCTGTTCTTCATCTACACTCTTACGACAACACATCAACATTATCTCGTTTACTTTAATCGCATACAATAAATGAACGAATTTATCAATACAGACCGTAAACCGCATTGTCACTTGGAGCTCGGCAAATGATTTCTTTATTGCCAGCGGGCGCGGTAAATCGGCTTGAATTATCTCGGTGATCACATCTGTCAGTTAATATGGCGCTACAATATACACCACCTTTCTTTCGGTAAAATACTCTGAAAAATTCAACATGCCTTCATCTTGAAAGGTCCTTCTGTTTTCAGCTACTTTCTTCGCATCTTGTTGGATGATGTCTGACTTCAAGCATAGTTCACGCAAATGTGCTCCCTTCAATACTGACAAGCGTATTTAAAGCTTCAAATTCCACCAGTCAACATACACCCTAACCATTATTCTTTGTTTTCGATTTCAAAGTCTATCAGCTATGGTAAGCAAATAACTTGGGAAGAAAACTTGGGACAATTTCATCAGTCAACACGTGATCCAATTATCGCTTGGAGGACAACATTTCAGGGTATGTTGATTATCAGCAGCAGCACGTCATCGAACTGTCAATACTCAACAGTGTATACAAAACAGAACACTCTTATTATCTTGGACTTGCTTGTTTTGTATCTTTGAATATTGAGAATTTCCAAAATTTATATTATACGCGACGCAAAACGCAGCAACCAGTCCAGCAAAGTATGATAACAGTTTCAGCTGTACAAGAAAAAGTTGCTAAAAGTAAAAGGGCTAAAACTACAGAATATAAAATTGCCCTGTGGGTGAAACGAGCCCTTTTTTATAACTTTGAGTTGAGTGAAAAACAACTCGTTTACAACGCACATTCTCACAAATTTTAGGCGCGTGCATGCTATTGATGTGCTGCATTGTATTGTCAAGGTGTTAACAAATGTTAAATGTTAAAGTTGTGTGACGTAGATGCGTTCCGGCATCTACGTCACACAACCTCGGCCCAGATCGTTTTACGTTGCACAACATTTTCAAAAATGGCCTGAAAATCGCACTTTTGGAGCCGTGAAAAGAGGTCTTAATGAGCGAATTTCGAAATTTAAAAAGTGCAATACCTGTTTTTACGTCAAACACTACAAACAAAAAATAGAAGTATTCCAATTCTTACTCCTAGTAGCAAAAAGAATGTCTTGCAGCCTTTTTTCAGAGGGCTCCCACAATGGTTGGTCTTTAGTCTACATATTTGCATAATGCATATTATATGTAGCTGGAAGACAAGACTGTTCATGCCGACATCTCAATCTCGTGAACTCTTTTTTGCTCTCGGTCGGAGACTTTAAAAACGACGAACGACATAAAATTACATCATATTGTGTTCTCGGATGCACGAGAATACAACATGATGTAATCCACAACTTCAATGCAATTTAACGCATCTGGGATCATGACAAAGACTGGCTACCGAAGGCTGAATGGCCTAATTGCCCATATTATATTATCGCTCTTTGTCAATTTTGTACATATTTTGGTAATTGTAAATACTTTTATTAAATGGTGGAAAATCGGGATACAAAATTGAGTAAAGTGAGTCTGCTTGGCACTGATGATGTTGTTCCGAAATATACTTTTGGAACCGTCAGTAGATCTTAAGCATCATCATATTCCGCAAAGAAGAAAAAGCGCCCAAGAAGGTATGAAAAAAAGCAAAAGACACCCACTGCAATCAATGATTTAAATATCTAAGGTGTAGCTACATCATTTCAAGTACCACAAGCTGATTTATATATTGATGGTTTGTGTCTTACCTATATATTTCGTTTTGATTCTATGTTTTAGAACTTTTTCATATCATGACAAGCGTAATTTCGCAACATATCCTAATATCGTAATCTCTATTATAGATAGTGACTCAGAGACAGAATTGGAGTATTTTGATAGCAATGTTGCTGAATGCCCTGGAGAACTGGAAAAAATAGTATGGCCTAGATTTTCACTATTTGTGTGAATGGTTGTGCTGCCCAGACAGAGCAATACTTCATTATTATTTTTATATCCAGGTTACACAGGACGTGAAAGATGTTTATTTGTTTCAAATAATGCAAGCAAAGGCTTTTTTCACAATAAATAATAAATTTACTTTATTTCTAATACAAGATTTCAGTCCAGAACAGACAGAGCTGGAGGTAAATATATGCACTTTCAATGTTTATATCTTTTGACATGTATTCTCGTGTGAGAAGTTTATATGATTACTATTTGTAATCTTTTGCTTATTAAATGTTTTTTTAGCTACCCAGCTACTGTTTTGTAAATAGACATTTAGTCACTGCATCAGATTCAAAAGTCATAGTTTATGCTCATGTGATGAGAGCAGGAAGGACTTTTTGAAAAGCATATCTTTTCACTGTGTTGGTGAACCAGATGGTAAGTTCTCCTTGTTTTTCTAGTGTTTTGTGCACTGTATCAATGTCATAAAATGCCTTCTGAAATTATTTTACATTTTCCAGCATTTACACAGTTGATTACAAGTCAGTTTCCTGACTGCCTGCACCTCAAAGTGGCATCAGAACTAATTCCAACCCATTGACAAAGTTAATAATATTAACCCATTTGAGATAAACTCATGTAAGTTGGTCTATTCTGGAGTTGAGATATTTCTAATCAGTGTAATATTATGACAACACCTAATATTTTACTTTTTCCGTTTAGATATTGTAGAAGATGATCATGAATATGCTAAGGTGATATATAGTACTATTTTACTTTAGTTCTACAAGTACTATAATTAGCCATTTATTACTAGCTACACAAGATAAATAGCTTCCTCAAAATGAAATAAATATTATTTTGCAGGTTTTTACAGAATTTAAAGAGATCCGGTTTTCCTCAGAGAACCTGATCTTGGTAAAGCCAATTAATTGTAATTTTGCAGTCATTGGGATAGACAGCAGGGGCATTGTCATACATGTACATATGGATGTCACTCTTGCAACCACATTTTATCTCTGAAAGAGGCAATTGATAGCAACAATGATAGTCTGCCAGATTTTGTTGTCGATATGATTGCTACACACAATGCCTTGCAAGAGTCAAGCATAAGGAGCGTGTTTGTGAGACCTGTGTCATATGAGCTGTTTAAATGGGAGACCACCCTACAACAGCGCAGAATATATCATTTATATAAAAAGCTTAGCTCTAGTTTCTTACCTGATGGAACACTGGCACTTGTGCCTCCAGGTGACCCGTGTAATGTTTGTGGAGGTCCAATGACAAGCGTAGTTGGTGAAGATGGATTGAAGCCTCTTTTTTTATTGGCGGATTCAGTAAATGTAGCAGGTATAGAGATGTGAAGATAATTAAATTATGTTGCAAAGCTGCTTGGTGTATTGATGTTTTTGCTACACTGATCTGGATACAGTTATTATATGAATAGCTGTTCATTACTAATTTTGAAAGCTTTCATTGCAGTTTTTGTACGTGCTTGTGAAGAGTGCAGATTCGTAAGATATTACTGTGGCTCTGCAGATGGGATGCTTCACATAAAAGGATTTTTATTTGGACATGATGTTCTTCACGATTATCTTCATCTTTTTTTGACTGGCAATAGGTATGAATTTAATAAATTAAATAAAGTTATTAACTCTTCAATAAAAGTTTCTAATTCTGTTGTGCTTTAGTTTGGTGGGATATTACGAAAAGTGGAAGCTTAATCTCCATGCTGCAGGGATTAATTCAAGTAAATTCCTGAATTATCAGCAATGGAGATTTTCTTGGTATGCCTTTTTAAACCTTCTGGAAATTGACTACAAGCATGGGTTCACATGTGATGTTTGTGGCCAATATCCTGATGTTTTGTCGTGTGATGCAACATCACTTGGCTTTAAAAGAATTTTCCAACAAAAGACAAACATGGGTGGACAAGCAGAAACTTTACTGAAAGGAAGATAAGTATTTTATATCATTTTCACCTTTTTCTACTCTTTTCCATGCATTCTCAGTAGAAGAATATAGCCCTATAATATTAAAATCTTATTCTTTTTTATTTTGTGGGCAAAAATATTTATTGCATTTAATCTTTACTAGTTTTAGGTCTAGAGTGATGATGCGAAGCCAAAAGCTTAGATTACTTGTCACTAAATTTTCTGCGAGGGAAGTACTAGACAGTGCCGCCAAACGAAAATTAATGGAACTTTTACAGGCAGAATCGTTGCGTCTTTATAATTTCTTTATGTGGTGTGATTGTGTGTTTCAAGCTGTGGAGGACTTTCCCCCAGCATTGTTGACCTTGTTAAAATGCATTTCTTCAGTCTCTGCAGTTCTTTCATACTACCCTATTGATGACCAATTTCTCTCTGTGATGGAAGAAGTAAGAGCAGGGGCTGTGCTACAATGTTGCCCAGAGAAGCTATTGCTGGTCCGAAGAAAGGCTCCCATTATGCACGATTTTTTAATATCACTCCCAAAGGAATCTGTAGCGAATGAAGTTAATGGTTTGCTATTGGAAATGGAGTCAAGAATTGGATGGATTATTGGAAAAGATCCTCATCGTCTCCCTTATGTTACTGAAGAGGCGCAATCGGACTTTTCGTTTCTTCCAAATTGGCCTGTGTTGAATGAGAGGGCTGCTTATGCAAAGGATGTTTCATCATCAAAGAAGGTGTCTAAAGACTGCCCAAAGGACTACCGTGGACATCCATAGTTAATGCCGGGAATATTCACCCTACATTGCATGCATGGTATCGTATTTGTGACTTGACTAATTAAAGCTTTGTTACTTGCCAATCCTTTGAATTTGACATTTTTTACGCATTTTCCAAACAGATATTTGTTATGGCTTTGATGTCATGGAACCCCGGGAATCGCCCAACACCCCCTTTACAATTTTACGGACTCGCTTCTCAGACGGTTTGAATCTTAGATTATGAAAGCTGTACTTTTTTATTAACAGTTCTTAGACTGTTATATGAAAAAGTAACAGTTTATTTGAAATTTATTGATATGTGAAATTTTAATCTTGGTACTATTCTTTACAGCGCCAAAGGTCATCATTTATGACAATGCTTGTAACTTGCACGATTATTGCATGAATCGTGAGCTTGGTTTTTTCAGAAAGACATCATTTTATGTGGACAGATTTCATTGGAAAAATGATACGGGTTTCAATATTGCTTTTTTTTTCCATTTGGTCAAATTTCATTTCATGTTTAATAATAAGCTTTTTTCCATTTTTTGCAGCTTGTGCCGATAGTTATAATTTGTCTCTTTATCCACAATTCTCTGCAATCAATAGCCAGATAAATGAACAGAGAAACGCGTTGCTAAAAAGAGCGAAAAACCAACTGAGTTACATGAACCCAACTAATTTTTCTAACCATTTAAAGGTTATGTTGTATTATTGTAATCAAAAATCGAAATGAACTTATTTTTCAGTTCTTAATTTATTTCTCGTACAATTGTGAAAGCATGTCAATATTTTTTGTAGCAGATGTAAGCATTGCCTAAGTGGGTAATATTTTATTAAACTGTGTTATGTCAGAATGGTATTGTTTCTAACAGGACTTGCTTGAACTTTTAGCCATCAATGCGATTTTTCAGTTTTGAACCGAGTTGACGGTTTTGATTTACTCATTTCACAATTTTTGTTAATTTTTGTCATTTTTTAGCACTTAGCTTCTGATAGTTTGATTGTGAATATGTTAAATTGTAATTGATTTAACGTATGTGTAGCAATAATTCTCCTTTCTTACCAGGGCGGGCGCTTGAATTGGTCCTTTTTTGAGGCCATAAAGTATGGAAATAATAGATGTGTTATGAGACCCTTTATAAAAATATGCGAAGACATGTTATTGTCTTCGCATATTTCTATTTCGTTGGACTTGCTACCCCTTATTGTAATTTCCAAACAGACAATTTTGTCTTTATATTTATTTCGCTGCCCTTCGGTAGCTACATCAGTGCACTGATTTTTGAGGAAAAACAAAATGTAAGTAGTTACATGTTATGTGTGTTTAATTATGGTGTAAAAATATAATTTGTCCTACAACACACGCGATCGTTTAAAGAGGCTAGCGCTAAATGTTAGCAAAAGAAATATTAATGTTGTCTTTAGACCAATCGAAAAAATTTCACTGATTGCATTGATTTCTCGAGCAACATCTGTCACATACCTTCCCAGAGTTCCTATTTACTTTATTGCCAGTAAAATGTTCAGATGATGAAATTTTTTTCGATTAATGTAAACCAGTAGGAGAGAGAGTAGGCGTCCGGGCGCACGCATGCGCAGTAGAATTTTTATTTTATTTTAGTGTTAAGATCACGCATGCACGAGAATCTTCGAGAATTGAAAAGAGCATGAACAGTAAAAAATAATCGAAAACGATAACGGGAAGGTTGTGGAAAGTTAGTTTGAAGTTGCAAAACATAGCCAAAGCTGATAAAAAAACCCATAAAAAGTTTAATAACTAAAAAACGGTTTTGTTTATGAAAAAAATTTTTACAGCAATAAAAAGAAAATCTCTTGGTTATATTGAATGAATTGTTTCATATTTTTCATGCACTTATAAGATGATAAGAATTTGTTAAATAAATCGCAAGAAAGCACAAAAATAATGAGGAACTGGCAAATTCACGTTCTTGGCTCGAGATTGAAATCAAAGAACCAATCAGAAACTTTTGAATGCGACGTTCGAATGTACGCGTCAAATCTCTGTCATGAGAAATGAGAAATCAGAAACTTCTAGAATCTGGAATGATCTGAGTTCAAAGTAAGTTGCGTTTTTTCTGCTTCAAATCTTTTTTATCCTTACAGCTTTATTTGGAATTAATTCATAACATTAGTGATTATGATTAGTTTATTTTAGAGTTTGAGAAAAAGAAGAAAAATATGAATACACTAACTATTGAAAATGGCATTTTAATGGTGTTTGAATGTCCGGTGTGTTGGGCACTTTTACCGTTTTTGGGTATAAAGCATCGCTGTCCAAGCAATAATGATGATGAAGGGTATGATGATGGTGATGAAGAAAATGATGAAGTAATAATGAAGATCTTCATACATGCATTGAGAGATGAAACTATACAAAATAGGTATATAATAAATGATGAAGAGGATGATGAAGTACAATTTAATAATAATAATAATAATGATAAAAATGATAATTGAGAAAAAGTATTACTGTGTGTATTCTTATATGCTTTTACCTCTCAACTGCGCATGCATCACTTTATGGCTCGAACCTTCTTTGAATGATTACATAATCTTCATTCGAATTGGCATACCTTAATCAGGTGGGCTAGAACCGGCCTCTTAACTGCGCATGTGCCACTCGCGTCTTCATTGACGTTCGAAGGGATTTCGAGTAATCTATAAAAACGATAGATTTCACTTATTATCTTAGTAGCAAAGATGTTGTTAACATTAGCGCACATTATAATTAATGACTTTAGGTCATTTCTACAAAGAACAAAAAAAAGATTTGCTCTTAGTCTATTTCAAGGAACATTTTAGAGATGTAATGGGCATTAATACAAAGGTTCAAGTTCGACGCATATATCTTGGGAAAGTATACAAGAATTTACACAAGTTTATGGCATTTGCTCGAATAAGCGTTAATTTTGGAAATCTACCACAAGCAAAAGATGCTGAAGATGGGTTGCTGATTGAAGAATCTCCGGTGAATGAAGATGAATGGAAAGACAGGATAAATGTTACCTTGAAAACACTATTGAATGAAAGTTTTTCTAATGGAAATGGAAACTTGGGAAGGTTTGCTGTGATACTCCTTTGGATAGAGAAGCAAATTATCTATCATCACAAAAAGAAACAATACAACATTAGTAGTTTATGGGTGGATTGTTTACTTTATAACATTATATATGATTGTGTTCTTAGAGAATGGGGAGATGTTGAAATTACACAAAATGATATCCTCATGTAAATGCATGTTTTTATTTGTATGCATGGGTCTATATAAGGAATCTGCATCATTACAATAATGAAAATGGCACAATGTCGGAGGGCAATGCACGCATTCATTAAACAGCTTTTTTGTCTTAAATTTCTTATAAAAACAATGCATTTACCTCATAAATAAAGATGGGTAAGCGCAAGAGACAGAGTAGAAAGAAACAGCGTACTAAGAGAATTAGGGGTAAAGGTCTTTTTAAAAACATACAAAATTGGATTGTGAAAACAGCTATTGCAGCAACACCACTACCAGGATTACAGCGAGAGCTGAAACCAACAATGTGGAAAAAGGGTTGGAAAAAACCAAAACCCCTACAGTTCATCCCTAGAGAATTTTGGAGAGCTGCCGGAGTACCGAAAAAACAACGCAATAACTGGGCATATGCAGATGAAGAATTTAAGAAATAGATTATAAAAGAAGGAGGAACGCTACAATTTAATAGCTATAATATAATCATGGCTAGTATAGCAGCAAGTGTTGTAGCATCAATACTGATAGACGATATGTTGAAGGATGATGGTCGATAGCAAGAGTAAGAACCTAACATTTTAAATGAACAGAATTGAAAGAAATAGATGAACAAATCTCAGACAAAAAACTCATTTCCAATAAGAAGTTCGTGGAGATAGGACCTCGAGAATAATTCTTAATGAATCGAGCATACAGAATTAATGTTGATGAAGTAGAAAGAAAGATGTTCCATTCTATTTTAAAGTCAGAAGGTGAAGTTGAATGTATAAACATGACACATTTAGAGGATGCTTATGTATATCTAAGAACGATAAGAGAGGTGGTGCTTGATAGAAATTACATTACTCGATTTACAATCGACACTGACATGGTAAAAGAAACACATGAATTTATTTTACCTGAATATCATGGTAAATTTGCAAATAGTGTAAGATGTGCACACATGAGTGAAACAGAGATGATAGAATATTGTAAACCTGATCAGATAGAAATTTTATTAAACCAATTAATGAAAGAGGCAGCATTACTATAATCTAATAGAATATACAGCATTGTTATTATGGATTCATCCTTTTCCTGATGGAAATGGAAGGTTGGCGAAGTTGCTGTATTATTATTTAACTGGAGATTTAATAGAGTGGAATCAGGATAAATTTTTAAGTGATATGATTAAAGTTCAAGCAGAAATTGTAGAAGAATTTACCTCAAACACTTTCGAAAGAAAGTTCTCGAACATTTGAACTTCGAATGCTAACACCACTTTTCAATAATAACTAGAAACTTCGAAGAAGGTTCTAGAACATTCAAACGATGATGTAATCGAGAAAATTAGCAGGAGGTGTTGTGAAAAGAAAGCGTAAAAAGCGATTACGAAGTGGTCGAAAGAAAAAAACATAAGCAGAAAAACTCTAACGTCATATAGAAAGCTTCCAGAAGTTTCCAGAAACTATCAGCCAATCAGATCACAGGGATTCTTCAGAAGTTTTCAGAAGTTTCCAGGAGCAGAAGTTTCCAGAAGTTTCCAGAAGCTATCAGCCAATCAGATCACAGAGATTTTTCAGAAGTTTCCGGAAGTTTCCAGAAGCAGAAATCTCTGCAATCTGATTGGTTGATTTATATACATAAACAGACGTCTGAAGCTAAATCAAATCAGTCGTGCGGAGCTGTTGAAGAGTGCAGAGCTTAAAAAATCACTAAAGAATCACTGAAGAATCATGGCAGGAATTTACGAAGTTAGAAATGAAGAGGGCCTAATCAAGACATCATTTGCTGTTCAAGCTGCCTCTAACAAATGGGTGTTGGTGCTGAAAGATATGATTAAAGGTGCACTGGCTGTAAAATCAATGGCTATTTCTCATGCAGCACTGGCTCGTCTCTTGGAAATAGTTGATAGCAACATAAATCTCGATGAGATAAATCATAAATTACAATTTCAAGGAGAAAGTGTTACAAGTCTGTTTGAGAAGAACGGCGTCATCATTGAAACGAAGCGATATGGGGGAATATATACTCAATTTCTAACCCTATACACCGAAGTTTTGAGCAAAGAAGAAGCACATGAAGATAAGGTTGAATTCTATCTGCAGAAAAATGGTGATTTTTCCATAAAGTTATGTCTGGGAATACGAAGATGGAAGAATCAGAAACCAACTAAAACTGGAATAAATCTAAAAGAGGAAATGTTGGAAGCATTGCATGGAAAGCTTGCTGATCTGAAAATGCTAGCACCGTCATCCCGCAAAAAGCCTCTATCATTGATTATACCATCATCTTCTGGAAGTGTCGAGTCTGATGCGAAGAAAAAAAAGAAAGAAAATATCACAGCTCAAAAAAAGAAAGGACATGTTGATGATTCCTCAGTAGCAAAGATACTTAAAGCAGCATCAGGAAATGATGATGAAATGCTGCAAAAAGCATATGCTGAACTCGAAGAAGAAGAAGATGCTGATGTACGAGTACAAGAAGCATATGCTAAAATTCTCTTGAAACGCATTTTCAAAAAAGCAAAAGAATACTGTGAAAAATGCTCAACTACAGAGATTTACTCTACATCAATTGATGCTACTCACCACAAGCAAGATTGTATGGTTCACAATGCTTTCAGATTTTTATCGTTTCACATCAGTTATGTCAACGCCGATATGCTGGCTGAGGGGAAAGAATCGTTCAAAAAATCAATGTTTGATGAGTTGAAGAATGGACGTCTAACTCAAACAATCAAATCCAATGTCGGAAATCTGTATGATGAATTATCACATACAAACCTCTCTACATCCGTATATTTGCTACAGATATTGAAAAGGATTATCAACAATTTAGTCACCCCATTTGTTTAAGTTTTATGAACATTATTTATGTTAAAAATAGTTGTTAGTTATTTGTTCTAGAAATTCTTATAAATAGAAGTTAGTTATTGTTATAAGAAGTTAGTTATTGTTGTAAAGAGACGTTCTAAATTTGTTATAAATATGAGTTATGACTTGAGATTTAAAGAACCTTTTTCTCTGATTTTATCTGGAGTAAGCGGAAGCTGCAAAACTACTTGGGTAGAAAATCTATTTAAAAATTATAATAATATAATCGATGATGGCGGGCAATATCCCAATCTCATGTGGATCTCAGGAACGAACCAGCCAGAGCTATTTGAGTGTATTAAAAAAAGTTTTGTTGGGAATTGTAGATTTATTACTGAATTACCTGAAAACTTGTACGAAGAAATCGAGAGGTCAGACAAAAGATTAACTATTGTTGTTGATGATCTAATGCATGAAATTGCAAACTTCAAAGATTTGGGAAAATTGTTCACAAAAGGAAGATCAATCTCAAGATTAATGTTATTGTTATGATGCAAAATCCTTTCTCAAGAGGAACGGAAATGAGAAATTTGGCTCTCAATACTCAATATCAAGCTCTTTTCAAAAATCCTAGAGATAGAAGTCAAATTAGATTTCTCGCACGACAAATTATGCCTCCATCTCCTAAAACATTTCTTGACATTTATAATGATGCAACAGCAAGAATGTATGGATATCTACTCTGTGATTTCACCCAATCAATGAATGAAGATATGAGATTTCGAACAAATATTTTCGCTCATGAAGCTCCCATGGCGGTGTGCAAGTCTAAAAAAGGTTATAAATAGCCATCTATATGTTTATGAAAACAGCAAAAATGACTTCTTTTGAAAAGATAATCATACAACCTAGCGAATCATTTCCAACTGTTGATGAACCGGCGAAGAAAAAGTCCAAAAAGATCATAAATAAAGGAAGAAAGCCTAAAAAGCGTCTATCAGGTGGCAAAAGGAAAAGAACATACAGACGACGGAAGAAAAACTCTATAAATGATAAATTGTTAGAAATATTAATTGATTTGTTATGAATCTAGAAAAGTTATATTCTGATCCTTCTGTTCCGGGTTCTCTTGGAGGTTTAGATAAAGCATATAGGGAATTTAAAAAAGTAATTCCTAATCTAACAAGAAAAGATGTTAAAGAGTGGAGTAAAACTAGTCTTGCATATTCATTGCACAGACCAAGTAGGAGGAACTTTAAACGTGAGCGGATACTAACTAATAACATTGATTATTTATGGGAATGCGATCTTGTTGATATTGCATATTTGAAAAAAGAAAACAACAACATTACATTTCTATTATGCTGTATTGATACTTTTAGCAAGTATGCTTGGGTAAAGCCTCTGAAAAGAAAAACAGCAAAAGAAATTGTCGATGCTTTTAAAGAAATTTTATTGGAAAGAAAGCCCAAAAAGGTACGATCTGATAAAGGTACTGAGTTTTTAAACAAAGAATTTCAAGCTTTGCTGAAGAAAAACGATATCGATTTTTACACTGTAAATAATGATGTAAAGGCCGCAACTGTGGAAAGATTCAATAGAACACTTAAAGGAAGAATGTATAGATACTTTACAGCTAAAAATACATTAAGACATATTGATAATCTACAAGATTTTGTTGATTCTTACAACAATACCTATTATAGGATCTATTGGTATGAGACCTTCTGAAGTTAATCCAAACAATGTGAGCACTGTTCGAAAAAAGCTGTTTAAAAAAGAAACTAAAAAAAATAAAAAGACCTTTAAAATTGGAGATTATGTAGGACTGAGTTTGAAGAAGAGAATGTTTAAGAAAGGTTATTTACAAAATCATACTGAAGAAATATTCAAGATTAGCAAAGTATTTAAAGAAAGGTATCCAGTAATGTATAAAATTGAAGATCTCCAAGATGAAGAGATAGATGATCGCTTCTATAAAGAGGAGCTACAACATGTGTATCTTCCAAAAACCTTCGTCGTCGAACAAGTGTTGGAAACTAAGAAAAAAAGAGGTAAAAACTTCTATTTAATCAGGTGGAGAGGTTATCCTCCCCAGTTTGATGAGTGGGTAGCTGAAAGTCAATTAGAGACAATATGATTGATGAAGAATTTGACTTGGTTCTTCCTTCGGGATTTGTTACTGATAGATTAAAACTAGTAGATTTCATAGTTGATTTACCTCACGTTTTTCAATTAAACAATAAAAGAAAATGGGAAATGGCATTACTACAAATGACGCTGCCAGATAGAGGAGAAAAATCATTACATGATCAATACTGGTTTTCAATTTCCAACAAGTATGTGACTATTACCGATGAAGATGGAAAATTGATTTCTTGGGGTACACAGGGCCGCATTTAAGTCAGTTCGGGCCCTGGGCCCAAAATTGATTTGGGCCCCTTGAAATATGTAAACAAAAATTTTTGTCACATGTATTGTCCTCAGTACCCTGTAAGCATAATTTTATTGGCATACTAACAACTTGCTAATGGAAATAAAAGAAAATCATGATTATTGGCTGATGGCGCCAAACTCAGTTTATGACATCCAGCTTCAAGGAATAATGTATCATTTAGAGGATCACATATTATCAAAAAATGAAGCCACTGTGTTGTTTGAAGACATTACTTTTCAATTTAAACACAAGAATAAAATCAACAACAGTTCATAGGCCCGGGCCCAGTTGGCCCATGGGTAAATGCGGCACTGGGTACAGATGGATTTTTCTATGAAAAAATCCGTCTTGATAAAGAAGTTATCGAAACCCGTGATAATACTCTGATGTATTATGAATTCAAAAGACTTTTCAATGGTAGAGTCTTGGATTGCCCTGAATTTGGATACATATTAAAAAACATGTTATCAGTATCATTAATTGATGGAAAGATCAGTTTGAAATGAAAGATGATTTGAAAACATTAGGCTTTGCAACTCATGGAGGTAAAAGACAGAGATATACTAGTGCACTTTTAATAACATTTTCAAGACCTTTGGCATATTTTCTTGGCTTAGAAGATCAGGTCACCCACACTTTACCAAATGGCTCAATAGTCAAATACTTTCACTATAAGATTTCTGATAGCATAAAATCCAGTCAAACAATGAAACTGATTGTTTACAAAAGGAAGGCAGATGGTGACTCGCTGACTGGAGGAAAGATAAACTGCTTAAGCAGAATAAAGGACGGGGTTCATCTAAATGAACATACTTCTATAAATGTATAATGTGATGTATTGGAAAGCAACTATCTTGGAGGCGTTAACAAACGAAGAGTTTTGAGAAAACTAGCATTTTACGATACAGATCTTGATACATATGTTAGATATTACGCTCCAAAGAATAGAATTTACACACCGCTGGAGAGGCTGCAGTTTCAACAAATTCCAATAAAATTGGTAGATGATGATGGGAATCCTATAAAATTAACATCTCTCTATTCCGCAAAGCAGTATATTGGAGAAACATCACTGACCGTTCGAATTAGACCAGTAATATGAATGTTACACTAAATAATAGACATGTAAATTTTGATAACCCACTTCCAGTGGATACTAATTGGAAATGTAGTATGATTGCTTGTACATTAGATAAAAAAGAAAAAGATGAGAGTGAAAAAGTGTTTGCTGTTTGTTGTGATTTCATTATAAGTAAGGATGCTGTTCCTCTATTGGGGCTAGTTATTGGCGATTCAAAATCAATTCACAGATCAAATATAAATCCAGCAACGTATAGAGTAACAAGATCTAACATAAAATCATTCGATATTAAAATTATCAACTGGGAAACTCTGGAAGATATATCAGATAAATTTGAAGAAAATTGTCAAATTGATTTATCATTCGTTAAAGATGATTAATGATTTTTACCTCACATGTCCTACTGATTCTGATGGAAAAATAAAACTTAAAGAACAATTACATTTACATGGAAAATGGGAAGTGGCGCTGGTAGAAATGATCCATGAGCTGAGTGATAGACTTGTATTTGATCCTGCTCAATTTAAACATGGTGTTTACAATAGTTGGAAAATGTGTGGATTGATGCAACTTGGCACTGATAAGGTTGGCTTTGATGAGTTAAATGTGAGAGTAGCGTCAAGTAATGAAGAGACGAAAAAATGGAATCAAGCAGCCGATAAACCTGAGAGATGGATACAATATCGCGACTTCTATGATGAAATCTCCAGTGGAGATACTATTAAAAAATTCACAATGAGAGAAATCGTTGCAATTTTCAATGAAAACGTAAAAAAACAAGAGGGGGAACTGAAAGAGTATGTAACTGATTTAGGTTTATCTTATGAAGGTGGACCAGAGTTTTCAATTGTGGATTCAAAAGTCAAGATAACATTTCCAAAGTATGCGAAAAGAATTGCAATGGGAAAAGACTTATGTAAATTGTTTGGTTTTGTTGAAGATGTGCAGGAATATAGTCGCAATATAAATAATGTTTACTATAGAGATGTGAGATGGACACCTTGCCCGTTTACAAATAGTCTAGATCCACCTATTGGATTACTATCAAATCATACATTCAAGGCTATCGAAAGAACAACTGATGTGACTGGTGATCAAGATTTCCAAGTCAACGCAGAAGGGAAGAATATGTTTATATATTGCTCCATGCTAGACTATCGTGTAGTTGGAAAAATTAGCACACCATTGTTACGTTTCATTCCATTGAAGATTAACAAACATGTGCTGAATTTTGTAGAATTTGAAAATCTGTTCCACTATCCGTTGCTGTACAACGACATAAACGAATTTACTATAAAAGTCTACAACGAGCTAGGAAAAGATACACAATTTTACAAGACAAAGACAACATTCTTGCTACATTTTAGAAGAAAGCATGTATGATTTTCCAATTTACAAATCAACTCCATATTTCTATGCTTCCCAGCGTGGGAGAGGAGTAGGTACTATTTTCAAGAAAGCTGGGTCTATTTTCAAAAGAGCTGTTAAAGCTGCAATACCAGTTTTGAAAAAGCAAGGACTAAAATCTACAAAAAAAATTATACTTCCTGTTTTAAAAGATTTTGGAGAAAAGGCGGTTGATCGAGTGTTAGCGGGTGAAGATATTAAAAATGTTATGAAAGATACCGCACAATCTTCTATGAGAGGAATTAAAAGAAAAGCTACTGAAGAAATTGTAAATGTTGTAAAAAAAGCAAAAAAACCACCTGCCAAGAAGCGCTCTGCCAGTAAGAAGCGACCTGCCACTGATAGGAAATCAAGGAGCCGTCCTAAAAGAACTATAAAAGAAAGCACCATGAGAGGGATCTTCATGCCAAATAAGAGCAAGAAGCTTGGGTAAAAAAGCCTAAAGCAAAGCGTCCAGATTTGAGAAAAAATTTGTTGAAGAAACTGCTGAAGAAGAAATTGTTAGAATGAGTATAAAAACAGAATATAATGAGTGCCCTAGTGAGAGTTTAGATTTATTCAGTACATCGGTAGTTCAAAACGATGTTGATTATTTTAAAGATGTTGAGTATTTTCCACAAACTGCTGCTCTCAATTCCTCAAAGCAGACTGTTGTGTTTGACATTCCTGCCCAGCCAGATCATATGATTGATTTGAATCATTCTTATTTCGTCTCAACTCTTGCTATTAAGAAAGCAAATGGAGCTGATATTGGAAAAACAACTGCAGAATTTGTAGGAGTAGTAAATAACATTGGTCAATCTATGCGGAAGCAGATAGAGCTCGTTTTGAATGACACCTCTGTCACAGAAGCAAACGGGATGTATGCATACCAATCTTACTTGGAAACAATGTTGTTGTTTGACGAAACTAAAGCAATCACATTTGCAATCAACTCAAATACCTACTACCTGGCGAACGTCTTCAATGGTGATTGAGTCCCAACAGTAATTTGTTTTGTTTAATGAGCAAAACTGGAACATCTCCACAGCTTTTCATTTATGAAGTGAAATTGATACTTCGCCATATCCAGGTTAAAGATGCAGTATTGAAAGGAATTGAAAGGACTCTGATCAAAACTCCTGCAAATTATCCTCTTTGTCAACCCCATATGGCAAACTATTTGGTCCCCGCTGCAACAATGAGCTGGGTTCAAGACAATGTGTTTAATGGAAAAGTACCAAACAGTTTTTTGCTCTTGTGGATAATTCGGCATTTAATGGATCTTCAGAACAAAACCCATTCAACTTTGTACATGGATCAGTTTCTGGCGTTCAAGTGACTGTTAACAATCAAGAGGTCACCCCCCCCCCTCTAAGATTGGATTATGATGATAAGGACTATTTCGATGCCTATAGCCGTCTGTTGACTACTCTGGGCAACTCAGCTAGTCTGGTTGATTATGAGAGATTCAATCAAGGATCAGCAATTTATGGTTTTGACTTGACACCAAAGGGAAATTGTGCAGATGAACAATACTTGCTTAAAAGAGAGGGTAACTTGAGAATAAGCATCAATTTTGCAACGGCTGTTGTAAGTTTGATGAATATTGTTGTTCTCGGAGAATTTGACAGAACAATTAAAATTGATAGTCATAAAAACATCATTCCTTATTGGTAATGATGGATGATATAACAATCAATAACTTACTTCTGAAACATGAAAAGCTACCTTATTTCCATGGTGCATTTGGAAAAGATGAAATCAAAAACATCGATGTGCATTTACTGCCCTGCTCATTCATTTTCAATGAAGATAATTTTACTGGTAAAGGAACTCACTGGGTAGCTGTCTATATTAGCGATGATCGCGTTTTGGATTTTTATGATTCGTTTGGTGAACCTCCTATGCTGAAAGAATTTAAAAACTTCATTCATCCGTTTAAGCTTACTTACAATAAAACTCAAGTTCAATCCTATGAGAGTGCGACATGTGGACAACATTGCATGTTCTTCCTCATTAACAGAACAAAAAACGTCACAATGAACTCATTAATCAATAAATATTTTAATGTAAATGATAAGTTAAGTAATGATTTGTATGTTTACAATTATGTTAATAGAAGATATAGTTTAAAATAATGTTGAAAACTCAATGTTCAGTTAGTTTAGAAATGTTCAAATAATGTCTTTTTCTCAGTATCTTTCTTCAGCAGCTTGCGCATTTTCTTGCAAATAATGCCCACATGGCAGTGTGTTAAAACCATTATCAAGAATGTATCTCTTATCATCAAAAGAGCTCAGCGATTTCTTTGTTCTTTCTGTTGTGTAGATGGTATGATTGTGTGATTCAATATTACGCTGCCTGTGTGAATAGGTTTGCTGTTCTTTCAGACAATCTAGGTAATCTTCATGCTTTATTTGCTTCTTTACAACATCTTTTTTAATTCCTTTCGCTCTTTTGATTGTTTGCCCATCATCGATTCTGAGGCTATACATCTTCGATCTCAATCCGACGAATTCTATCATTTTCCCACCACCGAGCTCATCTTTCATTTTCCCAATAACTTTCTTGTTTCCTACAGAGTAATTTGGATGTTCTTTATCATAGTTGCTGAAATCAAATCCATCTTCATGATCTTTCAATACTCTGTTAACTTGATCTTGAGACATTGGTATGTCATAGATGAAGCTATCAGTATCCATGTAGCATAGGTGAACGTTTGGAAGGTTTGGTTTTGCAAAGTTGTAGTGGAAGTCATAGATCAATGTCTTGCTAATATCTAATATGCTGAAACCAACATACATTGGTTTGTCGAGTTTAACTTTCCCAATCTTTTTCTGTACCAAAAGTGTATCTTCATTAATTTCAATTACTCCATAGAACTTTGGATTTCTGACCAATCTTCTCAGGATTATACCATCTGTGCAGATTTTAAAACGTCAATGATTTCTTACGTTTTCCATCGTCTTTCTAAACACAGAATTGTTCATCAGTTTGAGCAAATCTTTTTCAAAGTCGTTTCTTGCTTGAGTTCTCTTTTGAGTGTTGAAATCAATATATTTTTTCAACCAAAAGTTTTACTTGAATTCAATAATCTCATGAACTTTTGTTAGCTTCAAACCCAATTCCAAACACTGCTTCAAATTTCTTTCATGCATGGTCTATTCTTTTTTGTCATATAGATTTGGTATTAGCTTTGGTGTTGACTTAAACTTTTCCCATAAGCTTGTCTTTGATATTTTGATAACATTTCTTCTCGAACTTGTAATCTTTGTGGTGCTAATGGTAGATCTGCATGATGATCATGTAACTCAGCTGGATATTCTAAGTCAACTTTGAGAATGTAGCCAATATCTTCATCAGATCTTGACAACAAAGCGTCGATGTTTGTGTTTTTAATTTCTTCTTGTGTAAATTGTTTGAAACCACCATAAGGCATTGGCTGCGACATTGCCCATCCATAAAGATTGTTTGCATCTAAGTACATCAACATGTTGTTTTCCAAGTACATCAACGTGTTGTTTTCCAACTTGTCCTGTTCACAGAAAGCCATTAGTGTTATCTCAAGAAATTGGGGGTTAGCCTACCGGCCCGGATTGCTTGAGTAGAGAAAGACATTTACGGTCAGCGATTCCGACAAACACCGGACGGTACACCAGGCAGTACTGACCGAATGGTCAAACTGCAGAATAATGACTGAAATCATAATGAAATCAATAAACAATAAAAAGGAGAGGGAGGGTGGGGAAAATTATGCTCGCTCCGCGCAGTCTAACAAAGAGTGATTGGAGATGCTAAATTCTGTACAGCTATATACCCCTAGGGTTTCACGATAAAAGGTGCCGCACAATCTAAATTTGGATTCAAAATTTTTCTATGCCCAGGTGTGAGGAATGTTGATGAACTGTGTATAAGGACTCGTATCCGTCCAGTCATAACGATAATCCATTTGGCAACTCTGCATATCAAAGCAACTATTTCTTGACCATTAACCCTGCTTAATTTGGATTAACCAGCATTTAATGTTATCTCAAGAAATTGGGCGGTTAGCCTACCGGCCCGGATTGCTTGAGTAGAGAAAGACATTTACGGTCGGCGATTCTGACAAACTCCGGCCACAGAACACGTAGTGTGACCCCACCGGAATCACAGACGTAAAGACAACACTCTTTATGCTCAATTTACGACCCTAGCTGTAAGTTCATTGCTTTCATACCTTGGAGCTAACAATTCCTCCCCTCTCCCTAAACAATAACCCTTAGCAAAAGGCAGATCAGGAAGAAATGGCTAAAAATAAACGTAAAAAATCAAAAAACAATAATGGAGGCACCCAACTGACGACACCACCTAGCAGCCGCCGGTAACCTCCTAAGGAAAACAAAAGCCAAAACGAGCTTGCAGGCATAAGGCCCCACAAGCCCAAAAGACGTGGCATTGCTCGGTGGTGCTTCAAGCTGTACCTAAGACGAGGTACTAAACACTGTACCTACAACGAGGTACTAACACTGCTTCAACGAGGTAATGGCCGCTGTACCTGCAACGAGGTACTAACACTGCACCTTCAACGAGGCATTCAACGCTGTACCTACCACGAGGTACTAACATGGCGCCTCCGCTGAGGCGTGAGACACTGCATCTTCAACGAGGCACACAATCATCATTGTCATCAATATCAATTTATTTAACGTAGAGATGCGCAGGTGTGAACGCAAGCGCACGCGAGACTGACAACAACAAATACACAAGAGCATACCAGATAACGTAAGAAATAAAGCAAATTGTAGTAAATATTAAACATAACCTTGAGAACAAGTATCAGCAAAAGAAAAATTGAGTAACATAGGTTCGAAAACTTGAGTCTGAGGAAGACGCGGTCCGGAACTGGATGCTTGTCAATGGAAATGTCGTTAACAGTTAAATGTTTGGAAGCAATAAAACCTTCAGGCGGTACAGTGAACTCTGAAGCACGTAGGAAACAGAAGAAGGCTGAAAGGCAGGCTGCCCAGAACATAATATCGTCCCATAGCGACAAGTTTAATCGGTTTTTTATCGAACGAAGAACAGGAGGCGTGATAGGCATTTTGTGTTTGGGCGGGTTGGCTTGCTGTCGTCGGAGGCCACAAATGGCCATAGGGATCCGCATCCACCCAAACAGTGGATCACCGAAACCGTGACGTAGTTGAAGCGCCCGGACAGCCGATAAATAAACTTTGACCGATGAAGCTTTACAGGAAGTGCTGAGACTTGCGATAAAACGGAGTAGTGTCAGTTCAGAGATGGGGAAAGGAGACCCCTGTCGATTAAGACACCCGTACTTGGTACAAAAGCGAATGAATTGTTTTTGAGCGGACCTATAGGTCTTCTGAGTATTAGTGGAAAGGGAGTTGGCCATCAAATTTTGCCACCCTTCGTCCAAGGCAGAAAAAGTAATCGGGTTAGGTTATCCTCGGATATTGTTTGGGGAGTTCGATCCGCGTCCGGCATATTGGAGAGAAAACTCAAAAATCAAAGCGAGAAAGCGAATCAGCCGCGATGTTGCTACGCCCCGGTATGTGAATTGCAATAAAAGTAAAATTGTTTACAATAGCGAGTAATGAAAGTTCGCGCAACAGGTAGGCCAGGTGCCGATCCCTGCACGTCCCCTTTTGAAGGCACTGGACCACCGCCATGTTGTCACACCGGAACACGACCCTCTTGCGCGGCCAGGAGGTTCCCCAGAGGCGAGCGGCTAGAACGATTGAAGCGGGTTCTTTAATAGCAATATTCAAGGGTGGAAGGCTACTGGGCCAAGCAGCCGCAAACCATTGTTTGTCGAAAATGGCCGCAAAGCTTTTGCTTCCCGCTGCGTCTGAGGTTACCCGGAGAGTTGGGGCCTCGCACCATGTTCGGTAAAGAAACAAGCTGCGGCCGTTCCATTGGGACAAGAGGGTATCCCACCAGTGTATGTGATCGCACTCCCAAGCCGTCAAACAAACATGATAATTTAATTCCGGCACCGAGCTCGCCCTGTCGATCAAACAACGTAAGAATGGTCTACCCAACACGACGGCTTGACAGCAATGTTGTAACGTTCCAATTAGAGATAATAAATCACGTTTTGTTCCCGACATTTTACCTGCCCATCTTGCTAGATTTTGTTTGACCTGTTAATGATATTTCTGTTGCTGGACCCTCTGTCTTCTCGTCGGCCAGGGGAACACCCAGCCTAGAACAGATTTCGAAGCAGTGACGGAGGGTGTGCGCGCAATCGTCTGTTCCTGGGCGACCGATGATGATGAAGTCGTCTAAGTAATGTTGGATGAGAGCAGGCCCCCCATGCTGCTCGAAGATTGATTGTAAAACATCAGCAACACGAGTGAATATCTGGGGCCGGACCGCAAACCAAATGGCAAAGCAAGGTCAATAAAATAGAGACCTTGCCAGCACATACCTAAAAAACGACGGTCTTCGGGCCGGACCGGGAGTAAACGGTATGCCCTTTTAATATCAAATTTCGCCATCACTGCCCTTGTGCCCGTGACCATGATTTTGGAGATGGCTTCTGGAATGCCTGCATATGACACTGAGGCGTCTATATCCGGAATACAATCATTCACGCTGTGGCTAGGGGGAAAGGACAGGTCCGTGATCAAACGCCATTTACCTGGGGTAGACTTAGGGATCACTCCAAAACGACTGACTATCAATGAAGGCAGGGGTGGGGCAACGAACGGGCCTGCCATTGTGCCTTGAGAAAGCTCCTCCGCAATGTAAGCGTTTATCACGGCTGGTTGCTTCAGAGCAGATGAGCAGTTACAAGTCGCGGGTCTGGGTGACCCAGAGGTTTAGCCGATGTCAAAACCATGGATAATCCCATTGAGCGCCCACTTAGCGTCCGCATGAGAAGAATGGCGCAGGAAATCACACCAGGCATAAACACGTAAGGCGGTGATAACAACAGGCAAAGCAAATACATATTTTGAATTACGCAAAATGTCCTTCCGCAAAAAGTCTAGTCACTTGGATGAGCGCTGCTTCTTTTTTGGGGGTGGCAACGGAGATCTGTGACGCTTTCTATCTTGCCCTGCAGGGCGGGTTGCTTTAGAGGGACAAACCACGAACTGATGATCCCCGCGACAAACACTGCAAATAAGAGCGTAGCGGCAGTGGGTGTATGTACAGCACCCCCGGTTCCACATAGCACATGTGGACATGAGCTTGTTGGGCGGCTGTGCCGGCCTGATTGGCAATGCGGGCTGTTGGACCCCCGAGGTCAATACTGTCGCAATATACAAAGTTGGGTCTATTGCTGCCCAAGAGATTTGCGGATTCGTGGCGACTTGCTTGCGAAAAGCGGTGTCGTAAGATAGCCACCCCCGTCCCGGCACATCCCTGTGCGCCTTTGCAATCAACAAAACATACGAAAGCAAAGAGGGGAGTCTGTCCGCTGCATGTTTGATTGTGACTGAAGCAAAGATTGCCCAGGCCTCCGCCCAGTCCTCGAAGGTTGTGACGAGCTTCAGGGTGTTCTTCAGCAAGCGATCTAGTTGAGCACTGGACGGCGACATTGTGGGAAGCAAAGTGTAACAGCGCAAAATCAACAAACTCCCCCTTCTCGATCATAGCCACAAGGTAACCCGGGACAGGGGCCAAGCCACCCATCACCGAAATTGCTGTTGAAGATGGCTAGGATAGCCATTGCTGTGGGGAACTGTTCAGCACTTCAGCAGGTAGGCCAGTTATATTTTCCAACCAGGTGGGAGCTGCGGTGGGAGAAGGGCCAGATGTTGGTGGATTCAGCAAACTTGGTGTGGGAATCGTTGGGTTAGAGCTTTGAACCCGTAAAAAGCTTGGTGTGACAGGAATGGCTGCCTGGCTTTCCTGTTGCTCGGACGAGGAAAACATACCCGAGGCGGCTGACCCTGATGCTTCGTTATTAGGCGCTAACAAGCTACGTAGAGTCTCGTGGATATTGGCGAGCGAATTCTCTAAGGACTCTAGACGGGCATTAAGAACCGGACCCTCAGGAGTTTGCTGATTTTCCGCGGCCATTGGTTAAATAACGAAATAAGGAACGAGCTCACCGGTTTGTTTTGAAATTTTCAACATGGCGTACATGGCTGCAGCAACTAACACCCATAAAAGTACAACAATCACAATTACTCCTAGTAAGCCACCAGGCAATAAAAGATTTCGCGAGAACGAGCCTAAAGTCAAGTCTCTTGAAAACTTTGTCAACAATTTTAATAAAGATGACGGCGTGCAGGGGCAGCGTGTGGAAGGACAACAAGGAAACGTAAAGATTAGGCCTAGGCCAAATGTCAGTTCTACGGAAGGAGCCCTATTTAACGAAATGAAGGAAATTAAAGATATGTTTTTAAGTTTCTCAAGTCGATTATTAAAACTGGACAAACTTGATCAGATAGAATTCACAATCAAAGAAACAAGGGATGAATTACGTGGGGCGTGGTGTGTAAATTATATTCTTTGGAGCGTAATATCTAACATATGTATCAAGATCTGTATCGTAAAATGCTAGTTTTCTCAAAACTCTTCGTTTGTTAACACCTCCAAGATAGTTGCTTTCCAATACATCACATTATACATTTATAGAAGTATGTTCATTTAGATGAACACCGTCCTTTATTCTGCTTAAGCAGTTTATCTTTCCTCCAGTCGGCGAGTCACCATCTGCCTTCCTTTTGTGAACAATCAGTTTCATTGTTTGACTGGATTGTATACTATCAGAAATCTTGTAGTGAAAGTATTTGACTATTGAGCCATTTGGTAAAGTGTGGGTGACCTGATCTTCTAAACCAAGAAAATGTGCCAAAGGTCTTCAAAATGTTATTAAAAGTGCACTAGTATATCTCCGTCTTTTACCTCCATGAGTTGCAAAGCCTAATGTTTTCAAATCATCTTTCATTTCAAACTGTATCTTTCCATCAATTAATGATACTGATAACATGTTTTTTAATATGTACCCAAATTCAGGGAAATCCAAGACTCTATCATTGAAAAGTCTTTTGAATTCATAATACATCAGAGTATTATCACGGGTTTCGATAATTTCTTTATCAAGACGGATCTTTTCATAGAAAAAACCATCTGTACCCCAAGAAATCAATTTTCCATCTTCATCGGTAATAGTCACATACTCGTTGGAAATTGAAAACCAGTATTGATCATGTAATGATTTTTCTCCTCTATCTGGCAGCGTCATTTGTAGTAATGCCATTTCCCATTTTCTTTTATTGTTTAATTGAAAAACGTGAGGTAAATCAACTGTGAAATCTACTAGTTTTAATCTATCAGTAACAAATCCCGAAGGAAGAACCAAGTCAAATTCTTCATCAATCATATTGTCTCTAATTGACTTTCAGCTACCCACTCATCAAACTGGGGAGGATAACCTCTCCACCTGATTAAATAGAAGTTTTTACCTCTTTTTTTCTTAGTTTCCAACACTTGCTCGACGACGAAGGTTTTTGGAAGATACACATGTTGTAGCTCCTCTTTATAGAAGCGATCATCTATCTCTTCATCTTGGAGATCTTCAATTTTATACATTACTGGATACCTTTCTTTAAATACTTTGCTAATCTTGAATATTTCTTCAGTATAATTTTGTAAATAACCTTTCTTAAACATTCTCTTCTTCAAACTCAGTCTTACATAATCTCCAATTTTAAAGATCTTTTTATTTTTTTTAGTTTCTTTTTTAAACAGCTTTTTTCGCACAGTGCTCACATTGTTTGGATTAACTTCACAAGGTTTCATGCCAATAGATCTATGATAGGTATTGTTGTAAGAATCAACAAAATCTTGTAGATTATCAATATATCTTAACGTATTTTTAGCTGTGAAGTATCTATACATTCTTCCTTTAAATGTTCTATTGAATCTTTCCACAATTGCTGCCTTTACATCATTATTTGCAGTGTAAAAATCGATATCGTTTTTCTTCAGCAAAGCTTGAAATTCTTTGTTTAAAAACTCAGTACCTTTATCAGATCGTACCTTTTTGGGCTTTCTTTCCAATAAAATTTCTTTAAAAGCATCAACAATTTCTTTTGCTGTTTTTCTTTTCAGAGGCTTTACCCAAGCATACTTGCTAAAAGTATCAATACAGCATAATAGAAATGTAATGTTGTTGTTTTCTTTTTTCAAATATGCCATATCAACAAGATCGCATTCCCATAAATAATCAATGTTATTAGTTAGTATCCGCTCACGTTTAAAGTTCCTCCTACTTGGTCTGTGCAATGAATATGCAAGACTAGTTTTACTCCACTCTTTAACATCTTTTCTTGTTAGATTAGGAATTACTTTTTTAAATTCCCTATATGCTTTATCTAAACCTCCAAGAGAACCCGGAACAGAAGGATCAGAATATAACTTTTCTAGATTCATAACAAATCAATTAATATTTCTAACAATTTATCATTTATAGTGTTTTTCTTCCGTCGTCTGTATCTTCTTTTCCTTTTGCCACCTGATAGACGCTTTTTAGGCTTTCTTCCTTTATTTATGATCTTTTTGGGCTTTTTCTTCGCCGGTTCATCAACAGTTGTAAATGATTCGCTAGGTTGTATGATTATCTTTTCAAAAGAAGTCATTTTTGCTGTTTTCATAAACATATAGATGGGTATTTATAACCTTTTTTAGACTTGTACACTGCTATGGGAGCTTCATGAGGGAAAATATTTGTTCGAAATCTCATATCTTCATTCATTGATTGGGTGAAATCACAGAGTAGATATCCATACATTCTTGCTGTTGGATCATTATAAATGTCAAGAAATGTTTTAGGAGATGCAGGCATAATTTGTCGTGCAAGAAATCTAATTTGACTTCTATCTCTAGGATTTTTGAAAAGAACTTGATATTGAGTATTGAGAGCCAAATTTCTCATTTCCGTTCCTCTTGGGAAAGGATTTTGCATCATAACAATAACATTAATGTTGAGATGAGATCTTCCTTTTGTGAACAATTTTCCCAAATCTTTGAAGTTTGCAATTTCATGCATTAGATCATCAACAACAATAGTTAATCTTTTGTCTGACCTCTCGATTTCTTCGTACAAGTTTTCAGGTAATTCAGTAATAAATCTACAATTCCCAACAAAACTTTTTTTAATGCGCTCAAATAGCTCTGGCTGGTTCGTTCCTGAGATCCACATGAGATTGGGATATTGCCTGCGATCATCGATTATATTATTATAATTTTTAAATAGATTTTCTACCCAAGTAGTTTTGCCGCTTCCGCTTACTCCAGATAAAATCAGAGAAAAAGGTGCTTTAAATCTCAAGTCAAAACTCATATTTATAACAAATTTAGAACGTCTCTTTACAACAATAACTAACTTCTTATAGCAATAACTAACTTCTATTTATAACAATTTTTAGAACAAATAACTAACAACTATTTTTAACACAAATAATGTTTATAAAACTTAAACAAATGGTGTGACTAAATTGTTTATAATCCTGTTCAATATCTGTAGCAAATATACGGATGTAGAGAGGTTTGTATGTGATAATTCATCATACAGATTTCCGACATTGGATTTGATTGTTTGAGTTAGACGTCCATTCTTCAACTCATCAAACATTGATTTTTTGAACGATTCTTTCCCCTCAGCCAGCATATCGGCGTTGACATAACTGATGTGAAACGATAAAAATCTGAAAGCATTGTGAACCATACAATCTTGCTTGTGGTCAGTAGCATCAATTGATGTAGAGTAAATCTCTGTAGTTGAGCATTTTTCACAGTATTCTTTTGCTTTTTTGAAAATGCGTTTCAAGAGAATTTTAGCATATGCTTCTTGTACTCGTACATCAGCATCTTCTTCTTCTTGGAGTTCAGCATATGCTTTTTGCAGCATTTCATCATCATTTCCTGATGCTGCTTTAAATATCTTTGCTACTGAGGAATCATCAAATTGTTCTTTCTTTTTTTGAGCTGTGATATTTTCTTTCTTTTTTTTCTTCGCATCAGATTCGGCACTTCCAGAAGATGATGGTATAATTAATGATAGAGGCCTTTTGCAGGATGACGGTGCTAGCATTTTCAGATCAGCAAGCTTTCCATGCAATGCTTCCAACATTTCTTCTTTTAGATTTATTCCAGTTTTAGTTGGTTTCTCATTCTTCCATCTTCGTATTCCCAGGCATAACTTTATGGGAAAATCACCATTTTTCTGCATATAGATTACAACCTTATCTTCATGTGCTTCTTCTTTGCTCAAAACTTCAGTGTATAGGGTTAGAAATTGAGTATACGTTCCCCCATATCGCTTCGTTTCAATGATGGCGCCGTTCTTCTCAAACAGACTTGTAACATCTTCTCCATGAAATTGTAATTTATGATTTATCTCATCGAGATTTATGTTGCTATCAACTATTTCCAAGAGACGAGCCAGTGTTGCATGAGAAATAGCCATTGATTTTACAGCTAGTGCACCTTTAATCATATCTTTCACCACCAGCACCCATTTGTTAGAGGCAGCTTGAACAGCAAATGATGTCTTGATTAGGCCCTCTTCATTTCTAACGTAAATTCTGCCATGATTCTTCAGCGATTCTTTAGTGATTTTTTAAGCTCTGCACTCTTCAACAGCTCCGCACGACTGATTTGATTTAGCTTCCGACGTCTGTTTATGTATATAAATCAACCAATCAGATTGCAGAGATTTCTGCTTCTGGAAACTTCTGAAAAATCTCTGTGATCTGATTGGCTGACAGCCTCTGGAAACTTCTGGAAGCTTCTGCTCCTGGAAACTTCTGGAAACTTCTGAAAAATCTCTGTGATCTGATTCATTGTTCGAATGTTCTAGAACCTTCTTCGAAGTTTCTAGTTATTATTGAAAGGTGGTGTTAGCATTCGAAGTTCGAATGTTCTAGAACTTTCTTTCGAAATTGTTTGAGGTAAATTCTTCTACAATTTCTGCTTGAACTTTAATCATATCACTTAAAAATTTATCCTGATTCCACTCTATTAAATCTCCAGTTAAATAATAATACAGCAACTTCGCCAACCTTCCATTTCCATCAGGAAAAGGATGAATCCATAATAACAATGCTGTAAATTCTATTGGATTATAGTAATGCTGCCTCTCTATTAATTGGTTTAATAAAATTTCTATCTGATTAGGTTTACAATATTCTATTATCTCTGTTTCACTCATGCGTGCACATCTTACACTATTTGCAAATTTACCATGATATTCAGGTAAAATAAATTCATGTGTTTCTTTTACCATGTCAGTGTCGATTGTAAATCGAGTAATGTAATTTCTATCAAGCACAACCTCTCTTATCATTCTTAGATATACATAAGCATCCTCTAAATTTGCCTTGTTTATACAGTCAACTTCACCTTCTGACTTTAAAATAGAATGTAACATCTTTCTTTCTACTTCATCAACATTAATTCTGTATACTCGATTCATTATGAATTATTCTCGAGGTCCTATCTCCACGAACTTCTTATTGGTAATGAGTTTTTTGTCTGAGATTTGTTCATCTATTTCTTTCAATTCTGTTCATTTAAAATGTTAGGTTCTTACTCTTGCTATCGACCATCATCCTTCAACATATCGTCTATCAGTATTGATGCTACAACACTTGCTGCTATACTAGCCATGATTATATTATATTGCTATTAAATTGTAGCGTTCCTCCTTCTTTTATAATCTATTTCTTAAATTCTTCATCTGCATATGCCCACTTATCGCGTTGTTTTTTCGGTACTCCGGCAGCTCTCCAAAATTCCCTAGGGATGAATTGTAGGGGTTTTGGTTTTTTCCAACCCTTTTTCCATATTGTTGGTTTCAACTCTCGCTGTAATCCTGGTAGTGGTGTTGCTGCAATAGCTGTTTTCACAACCCAATTTTGTATGTTTTTAAAAAGACCTTTACCCCTAATTCTCTTAGTGAGCCGTTTCTTTCTACTCTGTCTCTTGCGCTTACCCATCTTTATTTATGAGGTAAATGCATTGTTTTTATAAGAAATTTAAGACGAAAAAGCTGTTTAATGAATGCGTGCATTGCCCTTCGACAGTGTGCCATTTTGATTATTGTAATGATGCAGCTTCCTTATATAGACCCATGCATACAAATAAAAACACGCATTTACATGAGGATATCATTTTGTGTAATTTCAACATCTCCCCATTCTCTAAGAACACAATCATATTTAATGTTATAAAGTAAACAATCCACCCATAAACTACTAATGTTGTATTGTTTCTTTGCGTGATGATAGATAATTTGCTTCTCTATCCAAAGGAGTATCACAGCAAACCTTCCCAAGTTTCCATTTCCATCAGAAAAGCTTTCATTGAATAGTGTTTTCAAGGTATCATTGATCCTGTCTTTCCATTCATCTTCATTCACCGGAGATTCTTCAATCAGCAACCCATCTTCAGCATCCTTTGCTTGTGGTAGATTTCCAAGATTAACGCTTATTCGAGCAAATCCCATAAACCTGTGTAAATTCTTGTATACTTTCCCAAGATATATGCGTCGAACTTGGACCTTTGTATTAATGCCCATTACATCTCTAAAATGTTCCTTCAAATAGACTAAGAGCAAATCTTTTTTTGTTCTTTGCAGAAATGACCTAAAGTCATTAATTATAATGTGTGCTAATGTTAACAACACCTTTGCTACTGAGATAATAAGTGAAATCCATCGTTTTTATAGATTACTCGAAATCCCTTCGAACGTCGATGAAGACGCGATTTGATTGGTTAATAATTACATCATCATTTAAATGTTCTCGAATGTTCTTTCGAAATTTCCAGTCATTATTGAAAGGTGGTGTTAGCATTCGAAATTCGAATGGTAATGAGATATGTTAATAAATACTGTAGTGTTCTATTCAACCAATGGGATGAGTTGGCGGGAGTTAGTAAAAATTTGGTTGACGTGATTTGGTTAATATTAAGAGTCGAAAAATTGTTTGTTACGCCCTGTTCAAGCAAACCAACCAATGAGATGAATTGGCGGGAGCTATTAAAAATTGGTTGACGTGATTTAATTAATATCAAGAGTTGAACATCTTTTTTTTTGCCACTCCACAGCAGAGATTCTCGAAGTTGTGTTCATATTCTACTGAAAATTTCAAGATTTCTACTAATGTTTGTAAGATTTATCGGCCTAAGCATAAACAATTGATGGACTCTTTGCTTTCATTTCAGCTGAATCACTTTGTTGAAAGAAATTGTTTTATTTAACAAGTGAGTTTTCCTTCTACTTTGTAACCCCGCCATTTTTACAATTTCTCAGTAAGTTGCTTTTATCTATAATGAATTTTATTTAATTAATTAAATTTTGTTGCTTCATTCTAGAAATATCAAGAAATCGCAAAACCAAATACCGAGTGAGTACCCTTCGTTTTAAAGGATGTCTTCGTTTCCTAAAACTTATTTGCTCTGAATTCCTCCTCGGCATTACTCAAACTGAATTTATTCTCTTAGATATGTCATTATCATCATCTTCAGGGGAAGATAACGTCTTCGAATTTTTAAGGAGACAAAGGCAAAGTAGAAGTAAGTTAAGCGATAATTTTAATATCAAGATATGAACTGACCTTTTATAGTTTCTAATTAAATTGTCTTCTTTCCTACAGTAAGACCTACTACACCACCTAGGGGTGGTGCGATTTTTGGCGTTGGGGATGAGGAGGGGGAGGATGCTGTGGCACTCCACGCACCTAGTGAGTAATTCATAATTTTTTAATAAATACACACGTTTAGTAGCTTGATAATAAATTTCATTGTACCCTAATCACATGAAATTAATTTTAAAACCTTTCCTCATAGTCCAAAAAAGACTGGTATACAGGAGGCGGCGTAGGATGCTGCTCAGCCCCACCTTCTCCCCGCCTCGTAAGTTCATCTTTATTATTGATATAAATTGATTGGAATTTTTCCCATATCTCGTTTTTAATAAAATTACCTTCTTTCATAGACCCTAGAACACCACCATCACCCTCGCTGATTTCGTCACCCAACACAATTATGACGATCAGATGTAAGTGTTTTTGATATTTTATCATAATTCATAGTACTTACTTCTATTGGAATTCTTTTCTAGTTCTCATTTTTTAATAAAATTACTTTTCCTTCATAGATCCTAGAACACCATCAACCTCCCCACCTCGTAAGTTCATTTTTATTATTGATATAAATTGATTGGAATTTTTCCCAGATCTCGTTTTTTAATAAAATTACCTTCTTTCATAGATCCTAGAACACCACCATCACCCGCGCTGATTTCGGCACCAAGCACGATTATGACGATCAGATATAAGTGTTTTTGATATTTTATCATAATTCATAGTACTTACTCCTAAGTTGAGTGTTTCTAAATCAACTAAAATTTATTTTTAGCATCTCACAGTCAGGGGACCCAGACAGAGTGTAAGTGACTTTACTCTATCTTTGGCATTCATCACTTTCATAAATAGTTATATGAATTAATGAACACTCTCCTTTCTTTTTAGCAATGGAGCAGACACAACAGATGCGTTTATTTCCGGGGTAGCTGACCCCATGCACTGTGTGCATGGGGGAGACTCCCGATCCCGAAATGAAAAGATGCCCCTCTTGTGGGGGTATCTTCCATACACCATGCATTCACCCCGTCATAAAAACATTTTTATTGAATGTGATAATTTGAAAAAGATTTACTGAAGTGGTAATTGAAGCCTCCCATCTCAATGTCTCTAAAGTCTTCTATCTTCAACTCCATTCTATAGTTAGTATAATTACTTTTTAAAATCTTTCTGGTCTTTCTCCCTATCTCAATTATCTTATTATCTTGCATTTAAATTGATTACTTTTTGAAACAAAAAATCTTTCTGGTCTCATTGTTGGCTCTAGCCTAAATGTTTAAATATTACTTTAATTATTGTTGTATATATTTATTTAATTGAATGATAAATGTTGTATATATTTATTTAATTGAATGATAAATGTTGTATATATTTTAATTGTTGAAAATTGAATGATAAATGTTGTCTATATTTTAATTGTTGAAAATTGAATGATAAATGTTGTCTATATTTTAATTGTTGAAAGTTGAATGATAAATGTTGTATTAATTTTAATTGCATCTATTTCAAAATTTGTTAAATAAAACAATCTCTTTCAACAAAGTGATTCAGCTGAAAAATAGTCTATCAATCTATAGCGACGTCACCTGATGTTGGAGTAGTTAGTTATTTTACTGTTCATGCTCTTTTCAATTCTCGAAGACTCTTGAGCATGCGTGATCTTAACACATTCTACTGCGCATGCGTGCGCTCGGACACCCACTTCCTCTCCTACTAGTTGGGAAAACAACTTGTCATGATATTTCAGTAGTTGATTATGCAATAGGTAGTGCCGAGGTGCTTTGCGCATGTTGTGAATTTAAGATTTGTGATTTTAACCCTCTGTTCTCAGATGTCCATAACTCACTTGAAATAGTTTTCAAAAATTACTGTGAACAAAATCCAGATACTGAAAGTGAACTGCAAAACAATACCAGTACAGGTAACCCTGGTAATAGTCTGAAATCAAAACATATAGTTAAGGATTAGAATGAAGGTGTTATTTTAAAATTTAATGATGATATTGATGCCACAAAACTTGACGGAATTGACAAAACAATAAAGGAGCAAGATACTTCTAAAATCGATGATAAGGATTCTAAAAAGCTAATTGATGATGCTATAAACTGTCTTAATGAATTGCTTATAGGTAGTGCTAAAAATACTCTCCCAGTAAAGCAATGGGGTAATTTTAGGCCAAACGATAAACCTTGGTTTGGGAAAGAATGTAGAAACAAGAAAAATGGTTTCACAAGGCATAGGAGATCTTATTTGTCAAAGCCAAATGCTAATAATCGCAAAAAGATGAATAATGCTAAAAAAGAATATAAAAGAACATTAAATAAATTTAAGAAAAAGTTCAATGTCAAATTTAATGATAAACTTAGAAAGCTCAGTGCAAAAAATCCGCAGGATTTTTGGAGAATCATTAAGGGAAAAAAGGAAAGCCCAACAGATAAAATATCATTGGATTCTCTATATTTGCATTTTAAAAAACTGAATGAAGGTTTAAATGATGAACATATTAACGACACAGAGTTAAATCAGTCAACAACAACAGGAGAAGATGAGGAAAATACACTTAACATGGCCATTAGTGAAGATGAAATTAGAGCTGTTGTTAAAAAGTTAAAAAATAATAAAGCATCTGGCGTAGACGGTGTCTTAAATGAATTTCTAAAATATGGTATAGATAAAATAGTTAAAACATTGATTATATAATCTTTAATTTCATATTTGATGTCGGTATTTTTCCTGAGGCATGGCTTGTAGGTATAATAAAACCCATTTATAAAAACAAAGGATCAAAGGAGGATCCAGGAAACTATAGAGGCATTACTCTGGTAAGTTGTCTTGGAAAAGTGTTTACTGGGATTCTAAATAAAAGGTTATCAAGCTTTTTAGAAACTAATAGTTTACTACTTGAAAATCAAGCTGGTTTTCGACATGGCTATTCTACAACTGATCATATATTGAACCTTCACCTTATTGCTGAATATTTCCTCAGCAAGGGAAAGAAACTATACTGCGCCTTCATTGATTATGAGAAAGCTTTTGACACTGTTTGGAGGAGTGGTCTTTGGATGAAATTGATTAATAATGGTATCAAGGGAAAATGTCTTTCCGTAATTGTGAACATGTATAAAGGCATTAACTCGATGGTAGCTAAGAATAATGATTATAGTGAGAGCTTTTTCTGTAATTCTGGTGTTAGACAAGGGGAGAACCTTTCACCTCTGCTTTTCTCGATTTTCTTAAATGATTTGGAGGCTTCTTTAGAACAATCAGCGTCAGATGGCGTTTTACTAGAATTCGACAGTATTACATTACAACTTTTCAGTCTGTTATATGCTGATGATACTGTTCTTTTCGTTACATCACCTGAATCACTGCAAAACTCTTTGAACAATCTAGAAAATTACAGTAACAGTTGGAAACTAAAAGTTAACATTGGGAAAACTAAGGTTATGATTTTTTCCAGAAGTGGCAGGTGGAGCAAAACATTAAAATTTTGTGTCAATGGAAAAGATTTAGATATAGTAAACGAGTTCAAGTATCTTGGGGTTACTTTTAAAAGTAATGGGAGGTTTTTAAGTGCAATGAAGTTATTGAAAACACAGGCTAATAAGGCGATGAGATAATTGTTTCAAAAGCGAGAATGACTACCATGCCTGTTGATCTTCAATTAAAACTATTCGATTCGCTGGTTCTACCTATAATAACGTATGGGGTTTAGAAAATACAAATATGATAGACGAGTTAGAAATTCAGTATTATAAATTAATCTTAAACTTACGAAAATCGACTCCTAAATATATGGCGTATGGGGAGCTAGGACGTTACCCTGTTTCAATTACAATAAAAATTAGGATGATTAGCTTTTGGGTTAAAATGCTAAGAGGAAAGGAAACTAAAATTTCCCTCAGTCTTTACAATAATTTGCTATCTAATTATGAAAACATAAGGTGGATGAAATCCGTGAAAAACATTCTTGATAGCTGTGGCATGTCCAATGTTTGGGAGTCACCAACAGATACCCAATTACGTAGCATTGTAAATAGAGTTAAATTTGTTTTAAAAGACCAATTTCTGCAACAATGGAACAATGATATGCAAACGTCTCATAAGGGTAAAATGTACATGAAATTTAAAAAATCTTTCAAGATGGAAGAATATTTATGCAAACTACCAAGCAATCTTGCACAACAACTGTGTTGGTTTAGAACAGCCAATCATAAGCTACCAGTTGAAACTGGTAGGTGGGCAAACATTGACTATGAATTGCGAAAATGTGATATGTGCACATCAAATGAAATTGGGGATGAATACCATGCAATCGTCAAATATGCAGCATTTTCTGACATAAGAAACAAATACATACCTAATTATTTCTATCGTTAACAATCTATTTATAAGTTTGAAAGTCTGATGAAAACTACAAATAACCCACAATTGATAGCTAATGTAGCGAAATTTATAAGAGAAATCTCAAACTTTAGAAAAAGAAACGTTCTGTAAAACAAATTCCATTTGTTGCTGAATTTGCCGTGTTGCTATGTATGTTTTATGTTCCTGAAGTTGATTTAAAACTCTAATCTTATCACTAGTTGATGTAAAGAGTTTTATTTGATTTAAATCTTTTAAAACATGCCTCATCTGGGGGTATGTAGTAATTGATTATTATTGATGATGATGATGATGGCAGAAGGATGCTGCTCTGATGGTTGTCTTCAGACGTTGAAGTTTGTCGACACGTTCATTTGATTCTTCGTGGTAAAGCGAAGCTAATGTCCTCCACTAGTAGAACAACTCAGCGATAAACGAGAAGAAGATAAAGGAGTGCTTTCTTGTCAGTATTCGCTAAATTTATCTGAGAACAAAAAACTGTTGCAAAGTTTGGAGCTCAGATGCTAAATTGCCATCAAGCTTCGCTTTATAAGTCCTTTATCAGAAACAGAGTTTTTTATGGAGACCCCAGGTTTTCGCCAAATCAGCAAGTAATCTTCATGATAGGCAAAACGTGTGTTTTCCAACTTGTCATGTTCACAGAAAGCCATTAAATTTTCACAGTCACATTTTCATTTATTCTTTTCATTTGTGCTGCTTTAGCAAAGCTCTGGTTTCTTGTCAGTACTCACTATGTTTAATGGAAAACCAGTAGCTTTCCAGTTTCTACAGCTTGGGTTATGAAGACTTGCCAAGTTGTCCATTAATAACATTTATTCATAAAGTTTGAAGTCTCTTGAGCTGAGCCACTGTTCCGCTAGGCTTTTGTCAGTGAGGGGAGTGCTTCTTTGTCAGTATTCACTAAATTTATGTGAGAACAAAAAACTGTTACAAAGTTTGGAGCTCAGATCTTAAATTGCCATCAAGCTTCGTTTTATAAAGTCCTTTATCAGAAACAGAGTTTTTTTATGGAGACCCCAGTTTTTTGCCAAATCAGCAAGTAATCTTCATGATAGGCAAAACGTGTGTTTTCCAACTCGTCATGTTTACAGAAAGCCATTAAATTTTAGTCAAATTTTCATTTATTCTTTTCATTTGTGCTGCTTTAGCAAAGCTCTGGTTTCTTCTCAGTACTCACCATGTTTAATGGAAAACCAGTAGCTTTCCAGTTTCTACAGCTTGGGTTATGAAGACTTGCCAAGTTGTCCATTAATAACTTTTATTCATAAAGTTTGAAGTCTCTTGAGCTGAGCTATGGGGGTCCGTTGTGGTCAAAATACAACACACCCCTTGAATTATTATTTTCTTTAAAGACAATAATTTTTACTTCATCGTAAATAATTGTTTCATAAACGTAATTAATTTTATCTGTTTGTCCTGCAGTTATAAACTTTAAACTCCCCCGGACTTATTTTTATCCGTTTCCTTAAAATTATTAAACTCATATGTTCAGAATTATTGTTTCTGTTCACATGATAAATATTGTGTTTTTAAAATTATTTTTTTCTTTTTTTCATAATTAATTTTAACTGTTTGTTCTTTAATTTTTCGTATCCAAGGCTGAGTTTCCCGTATCTAAGGCTGAGTTTCCCGTATCCAAGATTGCACCAAATCAAGGCTAGCCTCGATTTCAGATTATTTCTCGCGCTTTTTTGCTTTCATGTTTCCTGAACAACCAAAGCAAACAACCAAAACCTGTTTCTCCAAAATGCCTCTCAGAAGACGAAGAACAAGAACTGTTATCAGGGAAGGAAATCAGCGCAGCTTCCTTCTGTTTCTGCAAAATCTCAAAGGAATTTTAGCCATTTTTATATCAGATGATTTATTATCTTTATCTTCAGAGTCTCTTATAGATATAAAGAATCGTCTGTTGGACGTGTCAGCAACGTTGACATTCCTCTCCAATGACCAGGCCTTAAATAGTGGATCCACCAGCTTAAGCAGCAACGCCGAAGATATTATCTTGCCTCTGCAGCAGCTCAGGCAATCGTTGCATGCAATTATAGATTTTGTTTTTGTGTTGATTGAGAAGAATACAGATGCTCCTAATTACAGTGACCCTTTTGATTTGGCATATTCTACCAAAAGTAGTGCACAAGAAGGACCTGGTCGCAGGAGACTTGAAATTACAAAAGATCAACTTGAGTACTTGCGTTCTTTCTTCTTTTCTTGGTCAAAAATTGCAAATTTATTGGGGGTGAGTGTCTCTACACTGCAGCGACGTCGAAGGGAATTCGGTTTGGACGAAAGATTTGAAAGATATTCTGCTATATCTGACGATGAACTTGACACCATATATACTGAGTTAACAAACTCTATTGGCAGTGGAATTATCACACCAAACATTGGAAGGAGACGCTTTATTGGAGCTTTGCGTAGTAGAGGCTTGAATGTCCAACGTTGGAGAGTAAATGAATGTATCAGAAGAGTGGATCCAGTTGGCACTACACTACGATGGAGATTGGTAATCCAACGGAGAAAATATTATGTGCCTACCCCGAATAGTTTGTGGCACATTGACTCAGCTCATAAGCTTATCAAGTACAAAATGATTGTACATATGTGCATTGATGGCAAAACAAGGGTGATCATGTATGCTCATTGCTGCAATAACAATAAAGCAGAGACTGTTTTATCATTGTTTGAAGATGCTGTACAGCACTGGGGACTTCCATCACGTGTTAGATGTGACTATGGAATGGAGAACTATCATGTTGGGGAGTACATGATCAAAAATCGTGGTGAAAATAGAGGAAGTATCATAGCAGGGTCTTCTGTTCACAATTGTAGAGTAGAAAGAACACACAGGGATGTGTATGCTGGAGTTTTGTTTTTCTATTCACGAATTTTTCAACAACTGGAGGACTCTTCTGACTTGGATGTCTTAAATGACATCGACATTTACTGCCTACATCATATCTACATCCCCAGGATCCAAAATTCACTGAATGAGTTTTTAATGCAAATGAATAGTCGCCCTGTATCTTCAGAGAGAAACTTGTCACCCCTTCAAATGTGGCAACAAGGGATGCTTGAGAACATGAACTCTGACCATACGGCCTTGGCAAGAAGTGAACTTGAGGATTTTGGAATAGAACCAAATGGTGTCATTTCAATAGAAGATGACGATTACCAAGTAAATGTGGCAACTCCAAACATTACTCTTACAGAAGAGCAAAAAAGAGCTTTGCCAGACCCACATTTTGATGACCAAAATCAAGGAAAAACATCTTTTGCACAATGCAAATATGCAGTTGAAACCTTCCTCAGTACCTAACTTCAACATTGAATAAAACACAGTTCTCCTTTAAAATTGTTTAATTATTTGTAGGTGCTTTCAACAAAGAAACACAGAAAGCTTCTCTCAAGCAATTATTTAACTAAAAATAACATAAATTTAGAATGTATGAAGACATTAAAATGATATGTTCGTTCAAAACGAAAATGCAAAATGCAAAAAATTAATAAAAAACAGTTTAAAAGTTGCAAATGAAAGAAAACAGTTTGCTTTGTTTGTGGAAAAAACTTACAAATCTCTAGGCTTACCTAAATCGTCATTTAAAGTCAATGTTACCAGGTGCAGGTCTCTATTTCAATCAAGGGGAATTTAGGTAATTTGATCATGTGTCTACCTTATTACTGGAAATTAAAGAATCATGAAATTAATGCGGTTTCCCCTCAGCCCCATGCAAATGATATGCAAATTTTTCACAGACCAGATTAATATTATGATGCATTAAATTCATGACGCATTCATTTCCTGTAATAAGGTATCTCTTTAGAATTTTCCTTCAGCATTGTATAAGCAACAGCAATGTATAGCAGAGTAATAAAACTTTAACAAAACAACTTCATTCAAACTACAATTTACCTCAAATGTCTTTGTCAATTTTTTGGCTCAAATTTACATTTTTTCTTCAATCATTCAGAAAAAGAACCTCAATAGGGCAGCGAAACACTGAGTATGTTACTGAGATCAGGAAAAGTTCAGTAAAAATGTGCCTGATTTGTGATTTAAAGAGAAAGTGAGAACTTGGAAACCAATGTTTTGCAGACAAATCATTCTCAGGATCACAAAATTCAGCTGAGTTTTAAAGAACATGACAAAATGTGAGCCAAGATATTCAAAAGGAAGACAAAACTTTGAGACAAATGATGACAATATGATAAACAAGAACAAAACAACTGTATTTATGTTTGCATGGGCTGCCGTTACAAGCCAGCATTGGTGAATATATATATCATTGCACACCAAAGAACTTCTGACTGAACACTTCATCATATAGAGCAAATAGCTTTTCCATTGAGGGCAATGGGAATTGAAGGGTACCTCTTGGCAGGCACAAAACATTGACACATGTTCTTGCTGTTGGAGCAAAGCAAGCAGCAAAACTTGCTTCTCCTTCTTGGCTACTTCTCTGCAACTCTGTTGGACAAATAAACTGAATTGCTGGCTGCATCTGGAACCCAAGTGGAGGTTCCTCAGTGGCACCAGTAACAAAACTAAGAATGTCACCAAGAGTCAAATTTGAGCTATTGCTTGATCTTCTGCCACTAGCTACCTCTCTGATATACTTGATAAACATTTGATAACACTCTTTCTCATGTTTACGTGAATTTGATCCCTCCTCTGAAAAACGGGCCTGCAGCAATTGTAGTAATTTCTGGAAATTCAGTGCCATTGGAGCACCTGGCCTTAATAAATTGCATAACATTGGCAGCTGTTGGAAAGCAGAATACATACCTAACATCTCTAACCCACGCTGTAATTGAATAATACATTGGTCAAGGCTAGTAGAAATGATCTGCTGTGTGATATTTTCCTCCATGAAAACGGGCAACTGCCCATTCAGCAGAAGAGCCACTGCAATCATGATGCCAACATAGTAGTAATCTTCAGCTAGCATTTCTCTTAAACCATGGTCGAAATACTTTTCTTTTATGGCATGATTCATCATCCTGATCCATTCTTTTCTTGGGCCACCCAGATCCACCCACTGCTCACCCATAAAATCAACATGGAATGTGTACCTCAAGTTTTCTACATACTGCAATTCACTGAAAGTAGATGTCAGAATGTTTTCTCTGTCCACTGTGATGTAGCTGCATTCTCCATCAATAGTATCTTCCATCATAGCTAAATCCAAAGGTCTACCCTGTAGAATATCTTTCTGAAGAATCTTCAGAGTTTCAATTGGGTCAATAATTCCAGCTTCTTTAATCTTATTTATTATTGGTTGTATAGCAAATGAACACTTGAACTTGCTTTGGGTTTCTTGTGTACCTTCTGTGGATTCAAAAATAGGAAAAATAATGAATAAAAAATTTGATGATAGCTATAAATCTTGAAGCTGGAAGACATGTAACCAGCCACGAAAAAGAATATAAGATAAAAGAGATATTAGACTTTAAAGATATTAGATATTAGATATTAGAATATTAGACCACATAGTTGTGGTCTAAAATTGAAGGCCAGTCAATATATTTGGGATCTGAGATTTTGAGGGTTAAAAAAGAATTATATATTATATATTGGCCAGCATATTTGGGGCACTTGAAAAATTTGGTCACCATATTTGGGATTCTGAGAAAATGGCCTGACACCATGTTTGTTGATGGCCCCTTATGCAAGCTGTTTTCTTCTCACCTTCATTGCTTTTACTATTGAGAACTTCAGTATTTCCTTGATTGCTTCTAGAAACAAAGTCTTCATCATCGCTATTTTCATTACCATTCAAAATGCCATCACTCTTATTCATTGAAATTGTTTCAATTTCAAAATCAATGTTGTTATCTTGATTATCATCAAATGGCTTTCCAGCAAGAAGTCTCATATAAATTGCTCCAGAAGGGGCAATAGATCTGAACAGCAGGTTTGAGTCAATGGATTTATTTCTGGGATATTTGGTTTAACCAAATTTCCACAACTATTCTTGACAATTTCAAACCCAACATCCACCATCCACTGTTCTGGTAGCAATGTCCCCAATTCTTCATGCAATTTTATGGCATTCCATCGCCTGTCCACATCAAATCCAGAAATCACACGCCGTTCCTGCTCCAGTTTTGGCTTCTGGGATTTGGAAGGCAACCTTTCAGAATCAAAATTCATGATTATCACATCTCTGGTTACCAGATAAACTGCTGGGTGGCCAGGAGGATGAGGCCTGGAATGCAAGCCACTTGAATTTGATGAAGCTTGAGATCCACTTCTTGATGAACTTGGATTAGAGTATGGTCTTGTTGTTGGGAATCGTCTTTGTAATTCCGTCAGTGCATTTGACACTCTTGTCATTGTCCTGCCGCCAGCAGAAGTTGTTGTTGCTGAAGGCCCAGCAGCAGGGGCAGGCCTAATTGGGCTTGAAATTGCTGCTATTGGTGGTGTTGATTCAGCAGCAGTCGCAGGCCTAACTCTTCTTTGTCCCTGCTGCGATGATTGGCGAACCAGTTCAGCAAGTTGGTTTATGCTTTCTATTGCATTTCTTGTAATAGAATGTATCTGATTCTCGTCCATTTTTTGTTTGGTTGAACAACAGGCCACAAACAAGCGAACAGCAGCAGCAGCGAAGAAGTGAGAACTTCGGCTGGAAAAAAGCGCGGGAAATAATCTGAAATCGAGGCTAGCCTTGATTTGGTGCATTCTTGGATACGGGAAACTCGGGAAACTCAGCCTTAGATACGGGAAACTCAGCCTTGGATACGAAAAATTAAAGAACAAACAGTTAAAATTAATTATGAAAAAAAGAAAAAAATAATTTTAAAAACACAATATTTATCATGTGAACAGAAACAATAATTCTGAACATATGAGTTTAATAATTTTAAGGAAACAGATAAAAATAAGTCCGGGGGAGTTTAAAGTTTATAACTGCAGGACAAACAGATAAAATTAATTACGTTTATGAAACAATTATTTACGATGAAGTAAAAGTTATTGTCTTTAAAGAAAATAATAATTCAAGGGGTGTGTTGTATTTTGACCACAACGGACCCCCATACTGAGCCACTGTTCCGCTAGGCTTTTGTCAGTGAGGGGAGTGCTTTTTTCTCAGTATTCACTAAATTTATGTGAGAACAAAAAACTGTTACAAAGTTTGGAGCTCAGATCTTAAATTGCCATCAAGCTTTGTTTTATAAAGTCCTTTATCAGAAACAGAGTTTTTTATGGAGACCCCAGGTTTTTGCCAAATCAGCAAGTAATCTTCATGATAGGCAAAACGTGTGTTTTCCAACTCGTCATGTTTACAGAAAGCCATTAAATTTTCAGTCAAATTTTCATTTATTCTTTTCATTTGTGCTGCTTTAGCAAAGCTCTGGTTTCTTGTCAGTACTCACTATGTTTAATTGAAAACCAGTAGCTTTCCAGTTTCCACAGCTTGGGTTATGAAGACTTGCCAAGTTGTCCATTAATAAATTTTTTGCATAAAATTTAAAGTCTCTCAAGCTGAGCCACTGTTCCGCCAGGTTGTTGTTAGTGAGAGCATTGCTTTTTTGTCAGTACGCACTAAACTTATCTGAGAACAAGAAATTGTTACAAAGTTTGGAGCTCCGATCCTAAATTGCCATCAAGCTTCGTGTTATAAAGTCCTTTATCAGCAACAGAGTTTTTTGAAACCTCAGTTTTCTGGGTCTTCTAGAAGTTTCAGGAGAACTTTCATTGGTTCAATTAGAGATGTCTCTCGGAGTAGAGAAATTAAGACAGAAGTCCAAAGGAGAATAACTTTCTGCAGTAGTGATATGATATTGGAAGTTTTATTTGAGGTGGTCAAATTATGTAATTTTGGCCGATTTTGGTAGTGGAAAGAATTTTATCGGTGTGAATGCCGCTGACCGAGTTGCGCTTGCAGACCCATGTTCCCAACACCAATCCCACTATGGACCATGTGATTATTGGATCACATGATTTGTGTTGATTTTGTTCCGATCCAAAAGAAACGAGAAGGAAAAGCAGATAGAAGCTTGTGTTGATGGGTGTGGCAAAACGTGAAGAAAAATAACAGTAAGTATTCAATATCTCTACTTAATAATATCTGAGTGGTCGCGGAAACCGAGGTCAAATACCACCCAGCCTTTCGTGTTTTGCCTGTTGTTTTTCGAAAAACCTTGTTGTGCTCAGCGACCCCTGTGGCTAAATGCATTTGAAATCACGTCATGCTTCTGGAAAGGTCGATGGTGCATTGTTTACCGTTATCGAAACAATGAATCCCTGTTGCATTTGACACTGTAATCCGACACCCTGTAATCCGACACCGTCTTTTGTTACTGTGGCTTTTGATTAACGAGGAAGTTCCTTCCTTCCTTGAGCCAGCGTGCAGTGGATGTCCATTTTCGAATTTGGGACGGGACAAACCGAACGAAATTATTTTGCTTTTGTGGCTGCGTTTTATTTTTGCTGCTATTTTACTCGAGATTCCAAACTAAAAGCTTCTCAGGATTTAACTGGTAAGTGCCTGAGTTATTTCTATTTGCCTCTACTAAACTCCTCTGTATCCTTCTTATTTTGTTTTCGATTTGTTCTGATCCGTTGTTTATAGAAATTTCTGGGCGCCCTGAAATTCTAAATAATGCTTTGCTTTACAAATCTTTTGCGTACTCAATCGAATACTAAAACGATGAATGATCAATTTCTGCTTTTATAATAACAGGTCTGGATGCAACAATCTAAAGAACAAATTTGAGAAACGGCAATTTAGTGATTTCACTCAAACGAAGCCATTCACAGTACACACAGTTGTCTAAAAAGCTATTCTGCCCTTCCTTGCAATTACCTGGAATTTTACTTGCAGCTTGCTATTCAGAACTGCTTCCCAAAGAACTCCTCCACTGGTAAGTAGCTAAATTTTTTCTATATTTCCCGCTCAGTTCTATTGATTTATTCAGCTCAGATTTCCTGATCAAGAACTCGCTTTTCAAATTTCTCCAGTCGTGCAAAAAATTTTCAAAATTTCACTCATTCTCTATAAATTGACTCTGATTTGTTTGAGAGAGCTCTGATCGATGAATACTAAAATTCTAAACCGATTTTTGCAGATTTGGATGTGAAATTCTACCTTGCGAGACTCGAAAACACATATTTTCATATTTCATTGAAGCACGGCATGCTGAGAAGCATGCAAATGCCCTGAAATGCTTTCTCCTTGGCATCCAGAGAATTACTGTTCACGATTGACCATCTGAAGGCTAAAGTAGTGCATTTCAATCACATCATTTTCCTTCTCGATAACATAAACGTGTACTCCAGCTGGAAACAATTGCTTTCACTTCACATGGATTCTAAACTGGAAACGTACTGATCTTATGACAACTTAATCAACTTTAATTAGAACGGATTGCTTAATGTGTCCGCCGGCGTTGATAATCTCTATAATAGTAAAATCTGAGGGGTAAAGGTGTCCAGTTCAAAGGCTCCAGCAATGTGTCGTTCTCGACACGGTTTTCAGAATCTGGCCGCTCTGTTCCTCACCAAAACCACTCAGATATCTCCCCTGTACCCTCTATATTCTCAAACCGTTTTTGCTTTTTCGAAATTCCATATGGTGTTTGAGATATTTTCATATTAAATCAGAATTTCAAACATCAATAAAATCAGATATATTATACAAAATTACTCTTTATCTGGTTTGAGTAATGATGATGATGTTGATGCAATTCTGTTCTTTTTACACTGTTCCTCTGATATTTCACCATCTGGTGAATTTCTTTTAAAGCCAGCATTACCCAATCCGCTTGATGATGCGGCTGACGATGACAATGCATCAATTGGCTTCACGTTGAATCGTCGCAACATCAACTCATAGTCAGGCCACCGCAAATGCGCATGAGCAAAATGCGAATGATTCTGAGATAAGAATTGCTATTGTCTTACATAAGCAAGGGCAGATTTTGTAAGAGCCAATCAGCGCATTTGTTTACAAAATCATTTTCAGCCCTGGATAAACTGTATGTGACGTCACATAAACAGGGAAGCTGTGGGAAATTTCTTTGGGGGCCTTTGCAGTAACCACCCCCTAACTCTGCGGTCATGTGCATGTGGATTTTTTACCTAACACATTTTTTGTTTGTTTTTGCAACTAAACATGGATATTTCTAAAATATTGCCGTTGGCATTTGCGATAACATATCAAGATCCACAGAAATCGTAATTTTAAATTGCTGATATTTTCCTCCATTTTTTCCCCTTAGGCCCACCCAAATATACCTTATTATTTCCCTCCAGTAAAGTGTTTCTTCACAGGTTTTGATGAAGGAAAATTCTCAAATACATCAATTTAGTTGATGAATACCTAAAAAAATTCTTTCAGCACAGTGGTTGCAGAGTACGGACTTTTAAACAAAATCATGAGCTCGGATTCCCCTGATCCTATTCCCTCGTCCCAGATTTTAATCGCTTCGCCTACGTTACCTCGTCTTGACTCAGAGTCAAAAAGCAAGTAAGTCAATTGTAAACAAATATGGAAGCCAACTTTTACTTTTCGCTGCTGCAGAGGTATGGATATTTCGATCGTTTCTGTTTTATTTATCATTTTGTCATAGCTTTATGCAATATCGTGACGGCCCATTATCTAATTAAAATGCAATTGGGTTGTTTTAAAATTTGCCCATATGAGTTTCCTGACATTTCATGACCATAGATAGATAAACAAATTCAACAAAGATTGCCATGCGTTCTTTTTATATTATTGGCTAGGAGTAGACGCATGCTGCCATCGAGCTATCTTGTTAACACTGCTAAAAACAACGGTTGCATCAGCAGATTTATTTTCTATTCTATCATTGTCATCAAGTATGGCATCATCTTGCTCAAAATCATCATCTTGATCTTCCACGTTCTCATCATCCGATTCACTCCCACTGCTATCATCATCTGTATCCATTTCTTTTGTTCCATCACTGCATTTGAAAACAGCAGTATTTGCAGCTTTCCCAAGTGTTTCCATCTTTTTTTGCAAGATTGCATGGCAAACCGGACAAACACTAATAGTTGGCAACGTGCATTCAGTATGAAAACTGTGACCACAACCAATATTTACATGCCACAAGGGACTTACAGATGCGCATCCAATCTTGTCACATTTTCTACAGAATGAAGTGTGAGGTTTGAGATATCATCACCTGTACAAGATTTTAAAAATACCTAGCAATTGGAAAACATAAGTGACTTACTTTCGAGGATTTGGTGGATTGTCTAAAGATTTGAATCCAAGTGGAAGAGCCTTATTTGTTACCACTTCGTCATCAAATAAATCTGGAAGTTGCCATTTCGTGATTGCCTTACGCTCTCTTGGTGCTCGTGGAATAACAGTTGCTGCACCAGGATTGGTAATGATCCTTTGAAATTTGTTTGTCAAGAAACGTGCAGCTTTAACCTTCAGACTGTTAATTCTTTTGCTGCTAAAGTTGAACCTCTTTGGTGGCACAAACCAGGATTTAAAATCATGCAGGTCATGCTTACAGGCATCAATTTCTTTTGCTTTGAAGCTTATCTGTTTTCCAGTGTTACCCTCCTTTGTTCTGGCTCTCAACACAGAATGAAAATTTTCCACTGGATATTCATCAAAGGCAACCAAGGAAGTGGCAAGAGTGTCATGAAATGGATGTCTATGGTCTTTCCAATACCTGAACATAGAAAGGGCAACCAACAAAGCTTTATCATAGTGACGCCTCCCAAACACCATCAACATGACCCAACAATGCAAGACAGACTGACAATAAATTTCAAGATCATTGCATTTAAAGACAATAGAGTATATGCTTAAAACCAGTGGTGCATAGTTGTCAAGGAGGTTCAACAAAGTAAGATATTGCACATCTTTGCATTGAGAGAAGACTGAAAGGATTATGTCACGAATAAGAGTCCATCCACCATACATAACTTCCAAGAGAAGAGATATTCTCCAAGGCTTAGGTTTTTTAGCAAGCTTTGCCTTCTTGCCAAACAAGAAAGAATAAAGGTCTGCAAATATTTTGTGAAAAACAACAAGAACACACTCTCTAGAGTTCAAGGAAATGTGCAAGGGACCAATGAATGAAGCTATGCTCTTACACGGATCAGAATTGTCAGCATCAGAATATGCTATCTTGCGCATATAAAACTGGGTAGGCCAATCACCAACAAACGGAGCAACAAAATGTTCAAGACAATTAGAAAGACCAGAAGAAAGCATGTGTTCAAATGCTGAAAGAACATCATCAGCAGATTTTAGTGGCATTTCAAGGCTATCAACCAATTTACAATTATCCATGCATCTCATCTGGTGTATCTCTGTCTGTTGGTAATCATGCACTGCAACTCTGTATCTTTGAGCCTCAGGATCAAAGTACTTGGCAACCATCCAATCAGGCATGTTCTGTGCATATGTCTTTGACAATGACGGCATGTTCTCAGAAATTATTTTGCTCATTGCATCTACTTCGACAGGAAATTTACTCAGAAGAGGCTGATCTTGAATTTTTGGGATAGCTGCAATATTTGGAAAGACTTTGACAAGAAGAGTGGCCATATGGATTGCATGTGTTTGAGTTTTAGCTTCAGGTCGGTGCTTAGTATGAATATTGTGGTAATCATCTATGAAGATAGCAAGGAACTGTTTTTTTCTGGTAACATTTTCAAAGAAAGAAGAAAGATTGGTTGTGTGAGATGAGGCAGATAATTTTGCCTAAATTCATCAGTGATGTTAAGCCTCGTTCAGTTATCCCAAACTGCTGTAGAGTCCTTGACAATGATATTTGAAACCAATTACATTTCTGGGACAACCCATACAGCATCATATAAATTATAACCATTGTTCTGGTCTTGTTCAGCCTCTTTCTATTTTCAGACATTCTTTCAGAGATCATGCCATGGTATATTGTGTTAAACAATTTGTCTGCACCCACTTCCTTACATAATCTTTCAAATGCTTCAGGTTCCATTTCAGGACTGTAAGACCCACTTGAAAAAGATGATCGAATTATAGCAAGTTCGTCTTGAAAATTGCAATACATTTGTGCTTTATTCATTAAATCTTTGTGGTCTGAATCAGATAGGAACACTCCACTACTTGTTTGACATTCCTTGTCTTCATATCTTTTTTCTTCTTGTCTTATTTCCTGTGAATCCATGAAAAAATCCTGGCTTGGATGACTAAGCGTAATTGTAGACTTGCTGTCTCTGTCTGCTGCAATTTCATTGTCCACATTAAAGTCATTCTGCTGTGCTGAAACAAAATGCTGGGCATCTGCTTTTTTCTCTTCAATTCCACATTCGCTAAGCAGTATCTGAAGCTGTAGGGAAAAACTTTGCATCTGAACTAAACTGAACAACAATAGTTGAAAAGGTGGGAATTATAAAAGAGGTTGAAGTACCCTGTTGCATAGTTGCATTAGTTGCTTACATGCTGCAAGGCAAACCTTAATTAGGTTACCAACCTTTTTCTCAACAACTGGACGCTGTAAATCTGACAGATGCCTCGTGAATTCTCTTTTTTTCCAGCACTTCCCCAAACAAAAACTACAAATGCTACAACCAATTTTGTCTACTCTCATCCCTCTCGCTGCTAAAGCCTCCTTGAAAGCATTAAACAGATCAGCCAGGCCACAAGCTCTCAAGTTAATCAACCTGGACTCATCTGGTACATCTAACCATTCGTCATGAAATGGGTTGCTGCATTTTTTTTTAAATTTTGGCATTTTTTCTAGTAAAAAAGCGTTGCGTGGGTACTCCAAATTAGATGTTTCGATTGTCCAGGGCCTAAGTATTCGAGAAATTTTTTCTCCAGCTTTTCCCGCCAAATATTCTGCAGAAACCAACCAATTTATGAAATTGACAAATGAAAAGTTGAAGATAAGGAGATCCCCAGTTACCAGAGGGGTAGAGTAGGGGCCTTATTCATACATGATGCCTTACACTTTGGTCGTAATTAAATGTCAGGAAACTCATATGGGCAAATTTTAAAACAACCCAATTGCATTTTAATTAGATAATGGGCCGTCACGATATTGCATAAAGCTATGACAAAATGATAAATAAAACAGAAACGATCGAAATATCCGTACCTCTGCAGCAGCGAAAAGTAAAATTCGGCTTCCATATTTGTTTACAATTGACTTACTTCCTTTTTGACTCTGAGTCAAGACGAGGTAAGGTAGGCGAAGCGATTAAAATCTGGGACGAGGGAATAGGATCAGGGGAATCCGAGCTCATGATTTTGTTTAAAAGTCCGTACTCTGCAACCACTGTGCTGAAAGAATTTTTTTAGGTATTCATCAACTAAATTGATGTATTTGAGAATTTTCCTTCATTAAAACCTGTGAAGAAACACTTTACTGGAGGGAAATAATAAGGTATATTTGGGTGGGCCTAAGGGGAAAAAATGGAGGAAAATATCAGCAATTTAAAATTACGATTTCTGTGGATCTTGATATATTATCGCAAATGCCAACGGCAATATTTTAGAAATATCCATGTTTAGTTGCAAAAACAAACAAAAAATGTGTTAGGTAAAAAATCCACGTGCACATGACCGCAGAGTTAGGGGGTGGTTACTGCAAAGGTCCCCAAAGAAATTTTCCACAGCTTCCCTGTTTATGTGACGTCACATACAGTTTATCCAGGGCTGAAAATGATTTTGTAAACAAATGCGCTGATTGGCTCTTACAAAATCTGCCCTTGCTTCTTACATATATACTTGTATTTTGCCAAAAATGCGAATATGCAACAGGTTGTAGCCGGGTAGATTCCTAGGGACCTGACAAAGCCATTTTTCTTTGGACAGGACCACAGGAATAGCATTCTGCTGAGAATATTTCAATACCAAATTTCACCATTTCAGTTCTGGCAAATGTCTTGGTTTCCAATCCTTTTCATAATTTGTTATTTCACATTCGTAATGACTTTGACATTTGAGCCAGCCACAAGACAAACCATTTTATATTGACAACAATTGAAATGGAGTATCTTCCTTTGTAAATTGTGCAATTATTGTAGTAATTTACTTACACCATGACGGCAAACGTTCCATAACTTTCCATAACTGGAAATTTAAAGCTGGAATGTCGAAAAAATAACAACAATATTTCAGTCATGCTAGTTTTATAGAATCAAGGTGCTTGCTGTTTCAAAACTGATACATAATTGTTACGTAATATTACGGTGTTTTTCTTGCTATTTAAATTAGAATATCTAAAATACGTTAATGCAAAGTTGAACGAGAATGTTGAAATACTTTTCGCCTAAAAAACTACTTAGCCATTACTTAAATTGTTTATAGCTTGACAACTCAACATATTATGGTGCTATTGTAGTATTGAGATGGGTGAACGATTTGATTAAAAGGTCGAGATCAAAATACAATTTTGTTAGCTTTGGTATAGAAATGGGCCTTTGATGTCAGAGCAACATTTTCCTACCCTTAAAATTTCCCAAGTACTCTCGTTGAATAATCTGAGTAAATTATTGAAGTTATATAACATCAAAAAATACTACCAGCTTCTGAGAACTTCGTTTGCCATGCAAAAATTACATTAGGTAATATGACTTTTTAAAGTAGGATTAATTTTTAAATAGAATTAATCAATACAAATAGAGTATGTGGTTATTTTAATTGTCATTATTGCAAATAACAAATCTCATGTTTTCGTCTCTTGAAATTTCTGCACTGCTGTTTTTTCTATCCTTTTTTTTTAGTCCCCAGCTTCTCATTGTGATAATAATCCTGCAAATATTTTTAAGGCATTAAGACATGATGAAAGGAGCTTGTCCACAGAAAAGCATTCAGCTACTGTGTTTCATTTCACGTCTAACCAATGAAATTCAACCATTTTAACATTCTACCAATCATGTAAGCGTAAACTATTATTATTAGTCGGTATCAGTATATTATTCACCTGAAGATAGTTGTACAGAAAGTGGATATGAAAATTCTGCATACACGAGGACCGTAACCGAGTCAAATTTTTCCTGTGATTTTTAGATTCCTGATAGCTGGATTTGACAGTATTTGTTTGTAGGTACAGATTGATGTTGTGGTACTCGCAGAGAGAAGATTTGTGAGGGTTTGAAGATGTGTGGAATCTATCACCCATGACGTATTGGCGATTGGTTGTTGTTGTTTTAGAGCCATCACTGTACTCAACAGGAACAATTTCTGGTGCATTCATAAACTGTTGAGAAATCAATAGATATAAAGAATCATTTTATTCGTTCTTGGTGTTTTCAGTTCAAGGGCGACCAAATTAGCTACAAAAGAACTTTGAAACTATGAAATGTTAGACTTACCCATTTCGGAGGCTGATATATCTTTGGAATTTCGAAGCATCCATCATATTCACCCCATAACCGATTGGCGTCATTTCGATTGCAGTTGTTGATATGTTGCACAAATGTGCAAGCAGTATCACTAAAAAACAGCACTTGGCAAGTCATTAATGTAAAGCAAAAAAAGCAAAGGGCCTAAAACACTTCCTTGCGGTACACCATGTGATATGGAAAGGCTATCTGATAAGTGATTTCCAATGCAGACTTTTTGTTTTCTGTTTCTAAGATAAGACCTAAACCAATCAAGACAACTGCCTCTAATTCCATAGTAATCTAATTTATGCAAAAGTATCTCGTGGTTGACAGTGTCAAATGCTTTAGCAAAATCTAAGAAAATACAGCAGGCAAATTTTTTGTTTTCTAATGCTTGAACAACTTTGGTATAAACATCTAGTATTGCCATAGAGGTGGATTTATTTTTTTGAAAGCCATATTGGTGTGCAAAAATTATTTTATTTTGCTCTACAATATTTATAACACGGTTGTACATTAGTTTTTCAAAAATTTTGTTAAAGGTGGGCAGCAGTGATATTGGACGATAATTTGAAGCTTTGTGCTTTGAATTTGCTTTGAAAATTGGGATAACTTTAGCATATTTAAGAACTTCAGGATATTTTCCAGTTTTAAATGACTCATTGATAAGGCAGGTTAATGACCAACTTATATCATCCTTTATTAATTTAATAAGGCTAATTGGAATATCATAGGCTCCAGGAGATTTTTTGGAGTCCAAGCTATTAATTTGATTATAAGCTTCATATACATTTACTGGCATTACTGCAAAACTATTCACTTGTCGATTTTTTAAATAATCATTAAAGTTTTTTGATGAATTTCCAAGTTTCGTCACTAGTTTTTCAGCTATACTCGTAAAAAATTTGTTAAAATGGTTGGCTACCCTCGTTTGATCGTATTCAATTGCTCCTCCTATCTTAATAGGGATTGTTTTAGAGTTTGTCTTCTTGGATTTCCTCATGAGTTCGTTAATGCCATCCCATATTTTGCGTGATTTAAATCTAAATTTGTCAAAGTAGCTTTTATAATGATTTTGTTTACTTTTTCGTATTAAATGATTTAGCTTATCTCTATAGTATTTATACCTTTGATACCAAAAGATGTCTTTAGATTTTAAGAATTTCTTATAAAGCTTGTTTTTTAACGATATCGATTTAAGTATTCCAGATGTGATCCATGGCTTACGTTTTAGCTTAATTTGCTTACGACTTAGAGTTTTTATGGGTGCATGTTTATTAATAACTTCCATAATGCTATTTTGAAAGTAATTATATTTTTCATCCAAAGATAATGTATTTGAATAGGTTGATTGGAAATTTATCGCTTCAATATCGGCCTTGTAGTTAGATTCATTAAAATTTTTAAAGTCACGTTGGTTGACACTTTCATGCTTATTTCGATTTATGCTTGTCTTTAAAAAAACAAAGTTAGGCATATGGTCAGAAATAGGGGTGACGAGATTGCCACTGTAGGATTTATTATCTATACTGTTTGTAAAAATGTTATCTATTAAGGAAGGTTGACTTCTGTTGACAATTCTAGATGGCTGCATAATTAATGGTTGAAATGAATTTGCAAAGATTAAATTTAGAAATTCTTCAACGACCGGCTTTTTGTCATATTTAAGAAGGTCAAGGTTAAAGTCACCTGAAATTAAGATTGTTTTATTTTCTTTAAGTAGCTTCTTAAGTATTACAGAGAAATATTCGAAAAATTTAGCTGGGTCCTTTCGCGGATGATTATATACTACACCAATAACAATGTTAGACTTTTTACAATTGCTTAACTCAATCCAGGAAGCTTCAAATTCACAATCGTTAGATTTGAAGGATTTATTAAGCTTTGTTCTTTCATTGAAATCAAGGTTGTCCTTGACAAACAGACCACAACCTCCATTTTTACTAACCCCTTGTATGCCCTTATACGGCTGATAGCCAGGAATTGAAAGATTTTTAAAATTACTGTCCGATTTTTTGCAGTGCCATGTTTCGCTAAATGCAAGAATATCAAAGTTGAAATCGAGGCTAACTAAAAGCTCTTCAACTTTTTCGATATTACCTAACAACGAGCAAATATTTGAGTGCAACATGCTAAGCTGATTGACGTCAGTGTCTGCCCTTTAAAGGTAATTAAAAATAAAAATAAAAATTATAATTTACTCACGTTTTCTAGTTAATTTATCACTTTTAGTTCTGCCATTATGGCTACACCCTGTTGTTCAGTTGCCATGACAACATGGTTTGTTTACACCATGTTGTTCAGTTGGCATGACAACATGGTTTATTTGTTTGTTGTTGTTTACTCGCAGAAATAGGTGTGTCATGTCATTTTTTGCTCTCTTGTCATCGATCACTCAACGTCTCAGATATATGATATGGCTGCTCACTCAATTTATGGTTTTGTAAACTAGAGCTCATATTCAATTACCTTACTAGCATTTACAGCACTTATAGCATTTGATATTGGCCAGCTGGTAAGCTTCTTTCAGTGGCTTTCTTTTTCTTTTTTTACATCTTGGACACACCTTAGGCTTAGGCCTAGGCTAGGTTTAGTAATGTTTCAAGTTTAGACTTATCTTGTTAAACTTTATACTTATAGCATTTTCATTTTTGTATTTAGTTTGACGTTATTCAATATCAAAACGTACAAATACTTGTCAGTCAAAATGCTTTGCTTGTGAGGTAACCCCACAGTCGAACAGAGAGTCAAGATTGTCAAACCGTTGAAATCAAAGGATCATTGATGTCATCAACCTCACACAGATCAACTCGGAACACAACCAGAATTGATTACAATCTGTTCAATTCGACTGGTGAACGAAACTCACACAAATCTTCACCTGAAGAATCTCCATGCAAGGAATTCTCATACGAAGAGCCTCCTACATCAATCGACTATACTGATTTATCATCAACAATTATGCCTTCGAAATCTGAAGTAGAAGCAACCTTACTCATTCAGGAGGTTGATGATCTGATCGATGAGAATCCCATCTCACCAGATACAATTGCAGATGTCGATGCAACTGTCACTAGGCTTTCAGAGCTACGCTCATCACTTAGAGGTCACAACTTGTTGTTCCAAGCCGAAAACCTCAACAAAGAATTGATCGATCAAATCTCTACAACACTCGTAAACATCAAAGATTACATCAAAGCTTCGAAAAACTGCAAAACCAAGATTTCGATACAACAAGTCATGCAAACCAACGACACGGAGGCTCGAAAGGAGAAATCCATGCTATTCACCATCGCTGACGTAAGGCATTCCCTTATTGAACTCATCAACTACTTCAAGCAACCAATTGACAAGCTGACAGATGCTGAATTGATCCAAGTCAAAACCGACATGACGTATAAAGTTGACCCAGTCAACAAAATTGCTATGAAATATGAACTCATCTTGCAAACTCGATTCACCAATGAAGAACCAATAAAGGATATCAGAATCATCGGTGAATACTATGAACACATGACTCAATTACGAACTGATTTTACTACAAATCTTGAGTCACTTTTACATGAACGTGATGTGTACAAACAGAAACTCTTTGCTGAATCAAAACTTAACATCAATTTAGAAAAGTTTTCTGGTTCAGACTCAACAACAGACTTCTACACGTTCAAGGATAACTTCAACAAACTTCATGAACGTTCAACACCAAAATACCTGCTTCCGGATTTATTGAAGAATAACTTCCTCAAAGGACCAGCATTCAGCATGGTGAAGAGTTTGACAGATATTGATGATATCTGGAAACAATTATAATTTGCATAACGTGTGTGTTTTTCACAAGTTTATGAAAGCCGTGCGTGGTGTAATAATCAAAGTTAGAATGCAATTCAACATAATTGTCAATGTCATTATCAGAAAGTTCATCTTTTTCGGAAAGCCTAAGCTTTGAAAAGTCTAGCTTGTCAAGAAGCCGATAGTCTGTTGGAATTATTGAGCCATATTTTTGGCAAACACATTCAAAATTCCAATTAAAAGCTAGATCTAATAGATCATTGTGCAGTGTGTGTCCAAACGGAAAAACATTCCTCATGCAGTGTTTGCAATTCCAGTTAATTAGCAGCTTTGGGAGATCTGTCAATTGCCATGATTTCAAAAGAGAACATTTCCTGTGGATTAATGATTTGCACATGACGCATGGAACGGATTTTGCGCAATTTCGGACTTTCTTATCACAAACTTTACAGATTTTACTATAGTTTGATTCTTTAGAAATTAATTTATTAAAAACTCTTTTACTTTTTTCAGTTTGATTAAGAGTGCTCAAGTAATTTAAAAATATGTTATCATCGAGGGACTGAAAAGGTAAAGAATCTCTGAGACAATTTCTACAAAACCATAAAAGTTTTTCGTTTTCAATAAAACCTTCAAAGTCTTTTAACGAAATTGATGAGCACTTTAGGTGAAACCAAGAATTGCACGAGTCGTAGCAAATAGATTGTTGACTGTCCAATACACAGTTTGTGCATTTAGGACATTTAGGTATGGCGTTACTCATTTAGTTTGCGAAGATCATTTAATTTATTGATCAGAATAGGAGGAGAATTTTCACTCTTGCGAACGAAAATTTTCCCCTTATTGCTCCAAATAAACTTAAAATTGTACTTATCCCTTCCCATTTTTATGTCTCTGAGTAGTCCTTTGCGTTTCTTTGTCAAGCTTTCGTTGATATAAATCTTTCCTGCCCTTCCAGCATCAGCAACAAACCCCAAATCCGCAATCGTCAAGTTCCTTACTTTCTTTTTCTGACTAAGAAACTCGTCCCGCATTTTTCTCGATAAAAACTCCACGATTATCGGAGCATCATCCCGTGGCGAAATTCTATGGCACGCTTCAATATGTTCCACGTCCAAATTGATCTCCAGTTTTTCAGCCAGCTTCAGCACAAGATTAGTCGCCGATTCCCGGTCTTTTCTCGGAAAACCAGATATTTCAAGCATGGTCTTTCTCCCATACTGTTCTAAATCATCCACCGCTTGAAAATGTGAGAATTTGTGAAAATGAGAATTTTTTTTTGCATCAGAAACAACATTTCTTCTTTTAATCAAGCTTTTATCACTATAAAGGGTGCATTTGTCTCGGATTGATGACGCACTGAAGAAGTGATCATAGCAAACCTGAAATGAGAGTTTGAATGTACTTATCAAAACCAATTTCAGCAGTACCTCCATGCACAGCCCTCTACCAACCACTTTCACACTGTAAACCTTTAATGGAATTATTAGATTATGGTGGATAAAAAGAATGTCAAAGTGAATTTAGAATGAAAAGAAATAAATTTTACCTGCATAAATTTCATTTCTGTGTGAAAGTCGCCAATCTCAAAGTGCATTCCATCAAAACTTTCAGCTGGATCAAATGCATTGGCAACTTGGAATTGGATATTGATTGCATTTTCAACACTGAGTTGATCAGCCATAACACCTTGTGTTCCACATACACGTGATTCTCCTTCTCCAAATGTTGGTACATACTTGTATAAATCTGCAAGAACCTTAGCCATGCCTTCTGATGATGTCTCGTTTTCAAAAATCATTTCCAGGAAGAACTGCAATAATATAATATTTGTTGCTTTATCATTTTGGGTGGCATCTTTTGTACAATTCCGGTCAGGTATCACACCTTTATAAGCTTGGTCTTTTTGAATTTTATGCTTCACTGTAGCAAAAATATGAAATTAGGGATCGCTATGAAACCCAAAAGTATTAAGAAAAATAATTCCAACTTACCTCATCTGTTGGTTGAGACATCTCTGACATATATTTGTGAGGTATGTGCTTGCTGACAACGTCCTTGAGGAACCCCAAACATTTTATTTCATTAACTTGAATTCTTGACACTAAGTCCAGGTAATTTTGTCTTTGTCTAGCATGATCTGCTTCACTCATGCAAAATACTGCTGGATCAATATCCGCGAGTTTATCCTGTGAAGTTGACACATCAAGATGATTTCCCCCAACTCGATTTCGTATAGCCATCTTTGCGACATAATGCTCATCAATATTGTAGATGCTTCAGGGGGTGCTTCTTTTCTAAAGGACAGATCAGCGAGAAAACGTTTGGTTCCAGGCCCTGTAGTGCAATACTGTACCTGTTCCAGAGGCAGAAATTAAATATTGATAATGACAGTTTTGTGTCGGAAAAACAAGAAGCAAAATTGAATTTGATAATAAATGTGAATAAACGGTTTTTGTGGGAAAGGAGAAAAATCAAATTAGACATTGAATTATTTTTTGCAACCTATTAATAGAGTTTAAGCTTTCATTGCACTTAAGTGTTTCATTGCACTTAAGTGTTTCATTGCATAACTACAGGAACAATTGAAATATGTACACATATTTAGACAGGGAATTTTCTCAAACAAACTGGTGGAGAGGGTAACCAGGGATTTGACTTCCCAATGGTAGTACCTTCAAATTTTCAAGGGTGTCCAAAAAATTTCTTCTTCCGTGTGTCACGTGATTGATGACGTGAAGGGTAATGGTCAGAAAAAAGTCGTCAAAATTAAAAGACATGGAAGATAATGTCATGAGATCTGCTTTTGATTCTGACAGTAAAAGAGGTGCTCTTGATAATGGATGTAAACCACTGAACGAATTTTAAACACAGTTTTTAGCATCTATGGCATTTCCTACATTATTTCCAGACACAAAAGTTGATCCGACAAATAATGCCATGCAAAGAGAAATTTCTAATAATGACAGTAAATCATTTAGTGAAAAGTTAAAACATCTGGTGAATTTTGGAGATGGATTTTGGGTTCTTCTCTTGTTTCGACTTCCTATTTGTGGTGCCTTCAAATTTTCAAGGGTGTCCAAAAAAGTTTTTCCCCACATGTTACGTGATTGATGACTTAATGGTAGCAGTCAGAAAAAATGAAAGTCGTGAAAATTAAAAACAGATGGCATCAATTGAAAGAGTATGAAAAACTGAACAAAATATACAAAGTGACATATATCCTAACATCAAAATGTTAGAAGATATAATGTGTGAAACTTTTGATGATGTCATCAATAGTGAAAATCAAAAAGTAAGAAAGACATTCATTCAACGACATGTTCTTTGAAATACGCCTTGGAACAACTATTGCCCTGATATGATGTACAGCTAAATCTCAAAGCATGTATTGTTCTCAAAATTGCAAATGTATTCTATACGTTGGATAAAAGCAATGCACGCTCTGGGCTTTAGCTGCATATCATGTTGAGGCAACAGTTGTTGCAAGACGCAATTCTATAGAGCTTACATCATTGTGAAACCGATCTATTGGCACACTAAAGTTAGTAGTTCACAAGCCTCTCATAACTGGTTGAAATATTGTCCTGTTAGTGTCAAAGCCTCAAAGCCCCCTTTGTCTATGCCCCCTTAATCAAATATGTTTAAATATGAAATATGAACATTTTTATATTTTGAAAATAGCAAACTAAAAAACAACAAAAAACATACCATTTAACTATGCAATGGCTGCCTTTCATTGATTACAACACAGCTTATTCTTCTCTGAAACTCGGGCACTTTAAACGACTCTCAACTTGCATGACAGGAACTTTCTGGCGAACCAAACAGAACCTGTATTTTCTGTCATAAGATGCTTTGCTGTCACGTCTGGATCAGAAAGCGACAGGCTATGAATTTCTTTCTCTCTCAATCTTTAAATTTGGTCCCTCACTAATGAAATGAGCGGAGAAACAACGAGTACAAAGCTGTCATTCATTTGGCTTCGGTTGTTAGGCCATTCCTTTTTCTGTTGTTCCTCAACAGCAAATGGAATTAACTGGGAAATTAATGACCTTCCCGATCCGGTGGGTGCTGCGAAAAAAACGTCTTGGCCACACAGAACGGCAAGAGCGCCATCTCGTTGAAAATCCTCCAGTTTTCGTAAACCAAGTTTTTCAGAGGCAGCCAAAACGAAGTCGGGATTACAAAATGCGGCGGCCATTATTCTCCTCAAATAAAACCATTTGATCGTGCTGCAGTGTGCTCACTCTCCCCCGTCTGAGGCAAATATCTTCAAAAATCTTGGGATTTCATTGGTAAAATTCACACTTGAAAGGATTTGCCGGCGGACAATATTCTGTCCATCTGATGGCAATGAATATACGTAGCCTCTCTCTGATGGACGAGAATTACAAGTCTCACTCTCCAACCTAGCGCTGCACGCTCGTTTGCGCCTTCAGCGCGGCCAAACTCTCACTGCCACTTAACTTTATTTTCGGGCCCAAAGAGAGTGAGACTTGTGGCAAGTCCACATCTGGGGGAACATATGACACAGTTGACTTGGGAACTGTTACGATGGCGCAAACACAATTTTGTTGGTATTCTATTAAACAAGATCGCAAATAGTGAACATAAATGTTGCCAGAACTTGCTTTCTGCTTGTCGTTTGCAGCAGTCCACTCTCTTACACCTTCAGTTCTGACAACCACCCAGCGAGAGGCAGTGAACACTGGCTTGCAGCTTTGGCATCGCTTTACAGAACTTGGGCAGTTCTTGGAGTCAGACCGATGTACCAACAAGAATTGCTTTTCCAAATGGCCATCAGGATCTAATGGATTGCTTCTTTTACAATTGGTACTGTTGTCATGCGAAGCAACACTCCACCCTGACTGACAAACACTCGTTTTTGCGGCAGTCTTTGTCAGCTTGATAGGAGTCACTTTTTGACTGCTAAAATGAGGAATTGCTGCTGTCCAGTCCAAAAAATTAGTGGCTCTTCCTTGTCAACCTTTCTCTGTGTGCGGGGTACTTTTTTCAAACCCACAGATGCAAGCTTCTGTTAGTACTGGCTCTGTGTGAGAATGAAATTGAAGAACTGATCAGTGTGTTGCTGTCTTCGCTGTGGGCTCCACTGGTTCGATTTTGCTCGCTCAACATGAAACCTTTCACAACCATCTGCAAGACGGTACCTTCCAAAACTACTTAATGCACGTACAGCCTCAGAATAAAATTCTTCAAACCATTGGCGAAGGAACTTATTCACTTTGATTACATCTGATGTATCTGTTCTTCTGCAGTCTATTACCGCTTTCTAGACCATGGGTGTAAAATCTCCCCTTAATGTTCAATCACAGAATAGAGATAACAAAGGCCAACTTTGAAGTTCATGGTCATGGATTTTGTCATTTTGTGGTGTCCTTAAATGATGTGGTAGGGGAAGCGCGTGTTGTGTGTGGATGTTGTTAAAAACATGGTCATAATTTGAGAAATTTTTCATGATTCACAAAATAACAAAATTGGGGTAAATTATTGTGTTCTCTTTATTTAAAATATCATATTACAAATGGGTTATTTTTATTTATTTTTGTTCTTTCCTTTTGTTGCGGACACCTCTCTATTTACATACACAAAAGATATCCCTATCTTAAGATTTGCGCTAGAAAGTGCAGATTATTGACTAGCGGAATAAGAATGATCAGATGGTTTTTTAATGTTAGATTCGATGACATGCAGGGTTCGTACCAATATATATCCATGTGGGCCACCAACAGTTGAGGATGGTGTCAGGAAGAGAATGTGAACAATAAAATTCAACAACAGTTTGCAAACAGTAACAAAACATATGAAAAAATAAAAGATGAAAAAAAGCTGGGAAAAATGTCAAAATAGTTTAGTCACCATGATGATATTTCATGAATGTTATTATGCCTTTTTGATTGCAAAAAAAATCCACATTCTCAAGGAGCAGCAATTTCTCTTCAATTGCATCTTTATTTGTTTCAATGAGATCTTCATTAAAGAATTTTGTGAGTTGGTCTTCAAAAACTGTGAGGCACTTTGTTGCATCATCTGTATCTATATCAATTATGGCATTCATGCCCAGGATGCATTTTGATGCAAGCATCCTCCTGGAGCAAGAAGGGCATGTAACAAATTGATCATCAGTTTGTATGTTGAGCTTTTTGCCACATTTTGCGTTGTTGCACTAAGGATAAGTGTTAACCTTGACATTGTTGATGTTTGGGCAACAGATTGGTGCAGCTATGGTGTGTGGTTCTGGCATTGGTACATCTGTCCAGTTGATAGAGGTGTCTTTTTCAATCATGGTTGCTTGTGAGTTCTGTGTTGAAATCAATTTGAGTCCGTAATATTGCTTGCAAGCAACTTCTGTGATTTTATACCAAACACCTTCTTGTAGGTTTGTCAATTCTTGCCCCAATGAAATCTGGATGTGACTTGATTCATCCTTAATAAGTGCTTCTCTCACCTTTTTCTTCCTTGGAGACTCAGTGTGTGCCATTGGGGTCTTTCTTTCTTTCAGATCAACAGTTTTTTCATCTGTGATCCACTTGAGCACTCCTTTGATTGTAAAGGTGCCTGCAATAGCATTGGATTGCAATGATTTCAATTCTATGACTGACTCTTCTTCCAGTTTGAATGGGGTGAGGCTTGAAGCATTTTCAATTGCACTTTTGTGATTGTAAAATGTTGTGCCAGAATCAGTATGTGACAAATTCTTGAGTATTATTGGCTGAGATGACAGGTGTTTGTCCACAAAAAGCTTTCTTCTTTCATCTTGGTGATGTGTTGCCATAACTCTGACTTTGTTGGCTAAATTGGGTGATGTTTTTAGAGTTACATCAAAATATTTGTTGCCATTGGCACTTGTTTCAAATTGGCTGACGGATGTAACATATCCAGTATAATCTGAAAATTTAAATAGAGTAAAATGCAATCACAATTTTATATGGTGGTGTGGTCAGAGTTTTGTTAATAACTGACAAATTCATATGATACTTTCAAATAGCAATGAAATAAGCCCTTCCATGGTTTAGAATATTTTTGGTGTAAGGATATGGTGACGTGATGTGAAACCTCAATGAAATAAAACAAAATTTCATATCACTTTCTAGTGTGTGATTGTATCAGCTTATATTAACAACTGTTGCCAAAACTTTCAGATCATATTTTTGTCAAAAACGTTTCTTGGCATAAGGATAGTGAATCTTACCACTCTGTTAGTTTATTTTTGGAGTTCGTTAAGATTAACTTGCCATGTAGATAAGATTCTAAATATAGGGAAAAAACATAAAAAATGTTTAGACAGGAACTCTTACCAGATTCCCCTTTCTTTGGCGACGTGAACAGCCTTTTGGGACGTTTTGTTGGTGTTGATTGTTCTGTCATGTCGTGTGCCTGGATTACAATGAATATCATTCAGTAATAAGAATACATGGTAACAATCTGTTTCTTTTGAAAGGTTTCTACTCAGTGAATGCTCAGTGTGTGCTTATGTCAACTAATGTGTCAATTTAGCATCAAATACTTTTTCAGATATGGCTGTATTTTTCAGATCATGAATGAGCAACAAAAGAACTTAAGTATTTGCTTTTTCATGACATTACTATAAATGATGTTGGAAAACAATTTTCAAAGCATCATGATCTGAGAAGAAAACACTTACTATTGTAGCATGAATATCAAACATTGTTGCTAGTGCTTTCCTAATATAAACATGGTCTAATAAAGATCCAGAAATATGAGTAGCAGTCTTGACAATTTGGTGAAAATCATAAAGAATCCCAGAAAGTACTTCATTTGGTGACATTGCATTTACATTGAAGTCACCAAGAATGATATCAATGTCTTTGTTATTTGCAAAGTATTGAACAATTTCATAGAAAGTTGCCATGGGCATATTTTGTTTCCTGTAGATTAGAAGTAATGTCAAATGTCAAAATGTCGAACAATTTCCGCTTATGACGATTTTCATAAAACCACCAGATAATGATTCGTATGTTGCTGATAAATTTGTTCCTACATAACAACATGCTAAACTTTTAAATTTATCTTCATTAGTATCCATAAGAACCTTAAAATCAGCAAACAGATCAAGCAACCCATTTATGTTATCATCAGGTGTAACTTGTGTTTCTTTGAAGAGGATGGCATCTGATGATAATATGGCTGGTACTCTCAACAGATCAATGCAATGCTTTTTGAGTGACCGGACATTTAATAAAGTCATTGATAAAGCTGTGTCAACATTAGGACCAGATACTGGATTAATGGCTGCATATTTTCGCAATCTTTCATATTCTTCTGAAACTTTTGGATTAGCCTTGATTTTAGATTGACTATAGGTACCAACAAGGAACAAACCATTAATGTTTGTGGCTCTACTCAGTGCTACATATAACTGGCCAAAGTTAAAAGACCTTTGTTTGTTCAAATCAAAATTTACAACAATCCGTTCTAAAGTCAGTCCTTGGACTTTGTGTATAGTGCTTGCCCATGCAAGCATGATTGGAAATTGTATGCATACAATAGATGGGTAACTTTGTTTTGAATATCTTGGTCTCAGCTCTGCCTCTGTTTTAGCAATAGGCACTAAAAGATTTTGTCTTGCAAATTGATTTGATCTCATCCGACTTCTACCAGCTTGAGGATCATCAAATTTGACAAAAATCAATGTGACATTAGAGTTGATATCAAGTGCGACTTTCCTTATTGTTCCCAATTGTCTATTGGTTAGTCTGTCAGCAATATCTATATTACTCGTTAACACGATTGTTGCATCTTCCTTGATTCTCAGCGAACTTGCTAGCCCTCCTGTCTCACTTTGATTTCCAGTGATGATTTTATGTGCAAGTGACTGTGGGAAATTCTCAGGAATTACGTAAACAGCGTTTATGGTGAAGCATCTGTTACTGTTTTGGGAAAGAAGCTTTGAATTGTGCTCATTCACAGGAGAATTTTCGGCGAAAATATGCATTGTGTCCCATGGATAATTTTCAGATGTCTGATGAATGAATCTTGATTTAAGCAATTGCTCTGCATCATGGTCAAGGCATCCTACTCTTGCTTGATTTAGCAAATTGATAAAGTTTGTGTCTCCTTGTTGTCTTACAGTTTCTGTAAGCTCTCCCATCAGAAAATATTTCCATGGATGATACAAATTTTGCCATTCATCATTATATTCTGCATATATTGGTTTTGCATTGATCGGTAGTAGCTGGAAAAAATCTCCAACAACAATCATTGACTTTCCTGCGAAGGGCACATCATTTTGGCAGCCAAATATTTCATCAAGTCGTGGATGAATATAACTGAACAATACATTGGAAACCATGGAGATCTCATCAATAATGATAAGTGACACTTCAGACAGGTCGTCATTTCTCAACACTGCTCTTTTTTTGTCATTTAGTTTTGGAACTGTCTTTGCAAAGCTATTGATAGGAGTATTAAGGGCTATGTGTATGGTTGTTCCACCTATATTTATAGCAGCTATTCCTATTGGAGCCATAAGTAGAACTCATTCTTTTTCAATGTCCTTTGCATTGTAAGATAAAATGTTCCTCAGAGCATGATAAATTGTTTTAATCAAATATGATTTGCCACAACCACCATTGCCTGTTATGAAAAGATGTAGAGGAGGTGGTACTACTGGACAAATACTTAAATTTGCATTTGTTTTGTGTTTAGATGGTTAATCATATCATTAATGTGTTCATCACTTTTGAATGGAACATAACTGGGAAGGACTGAAGTTCTATTGTCCAGAGCGTTATCAATGTTCAAATTTTCTTCTGTATTAGAGCTCATCTCTTGGCTTTGAGCATTATCAGTATGGTCAATATTGGCGTAAATCTCAAAGGCTTCATCTATGATATTACCATGTGGCTCAAATTTACAACAGTTCATGTTTACCATTTGTGCAACACCATCTTCCATCAATTTAGAAACATATGTATTATCTGGCCCTAAGAGATCAGATTCAATCCGAAATGGTAAGAACATGAATAGTAGATGATGTGCATATTCTTGAGGTTGTGTGTGATGATTTGGAATGTGATACCTTAAAACAGCATTAACTTTAGGGCATTTCAAAACATTTTTAGATGACATTAGAGGTATAGATGAAGGATAAGAGCAATTGTTTATCTTATTTTCAATTATTTCACTTTCTAAGATTTCAGGTTGACAGTCATTCTCATACTTTGCTTTGTAATCAACATAGTAATAACTCAAGAACTCAGCAAAACACATGTCATTGATCATTCTAAATTTACCACCATTGAAAAGTGTGTTTGGCCTGTCTATATACCTGTTTATCATAGATGTTTTAAAGATATCTGTACTGTCTTCAGGTAATTTGCTCAACGCTTCTCAGGCACATTATTGTTTGCAAACAGTACTGATGGTGAGCATTTACGTAACCAAAGTTCTGGCATAATGAGATATACTGCCTCTTGTACTGAACACTCACGATTCACCATGTAGGCTTTGGCAATCTTTTTCATTTCATCATGTTTTGTTGCAGACATTTCTTTGGCTTCTTTTGCAGCTTGTTTCATAGCCTGTGATGTTGAATTTTCTGATTTTGAAAAATCGGCACACATGTATGAAAGCGGCTGGTCAAATGTAAGAACTGGGGTACATCCTTGACGTTTTGCTTCTTCACAAACATACATCATCGTTGAGTATACGCATGACATATCAGATGGATTCAAATCAATTATAGGTAAAAGCTTAACTGATGCCTTTCCATTATGTTTTCCAACATGCACTGATTGCATAAATCCAGACCAATTGGGCCGAGTTGTTTTTAATGGCCAAACTACCTTCCACAGCAAAGTGATTTTCCATTCCTTGTCTTTTGACTCGAGCTCTGGTAGCTTGTGGTATGTAAAAGAATTCAAAACCACATTTGATTTGTAATAATGAATGTTTATTTTTCCCTGTAGGGCTAGCTCTGCTGCTTTCTTATTTATGCGAGGTATCGAGTAGGATTTGCTTTCAGCTGGTGTTATGCTTGAATCATTCCCATCCCGTGAAACGTGTTCATTCCGTCGAGGGTTCTTGTATTATGATCTACGTTGTCTGCTACAAATTGGGAAAACTGTCCCACATGCAAGGGAGATACATTTTTTCCTAAACAATCTGCAGCACTCTTATCAAACCGTTTGACCTCGCTGTAGGACGAACAAAAGCCATGGCTCTTCAATGAATCAATTAGAAATTTAGATCCGAAATGATGATGCATTTGTACTCCAATTCCTATCTGCAGGTGAGCAATTAAAACCCGTGGTCTTGTAGCTTGAATGATTGCTTGCCCGATTGACGCAATTTTTTTCTCTGGATTTTTCTCCACAAATATCTCCTTTAGAAAGAGCTGCAATCCTGAACGAACATAACTCAAATTTTGATCTACGGATTGAATTTCTTCAGATGTTGGGTATGTTGTTTTAGTTGCACTCATGCTCTTGATTTCATTCTGTATCAATGTTGCTGCTGTTTCAATGATGCGCAATTGCTCTTTTTCACTATGTTGATGCTTTGGCTGTTCATAGAACTTGTGCAAAACCGACGCGGCAGTACTCCTGAAAGTGACCACATTTGCTTTACTATTTATTTCTGTTATAAGAACTTCTTTGCCAAAGTATTCCAAGATTTTTTGCTTTAAATGAACGGGGGTGTAGCATTCATCGCCACAATATTCCCTCATCTTTGCTACCAAGTCGTTTATCGTTATCTGCTCATCGGCATTTTCCTCTAGGTACGCCGCTACCTTTAAAAAGGCGTCATTCCTGGTAGAATCTATTGGTCTTCCACGTAACTTTTTTGAAATTGATCCTTCCGAAGTCTGGAAAACCTTTGGGATATCTTTTCCAGTTCTGAAATTGACATTACACTGTTGGTGGTATAATGCATCAGAGGCATGAAGGTCTTGAGAAAACTCCAACCTTCCTTTTACTTTTGCAGCCCAAGCATCATTCCGGTTCATACATATTTCTGCAATCTTTGATTGAAAGTCCTTTGTCCTAACAGGATAATACTCGTATTCAAACCCCTTTCTTTTACCATAAATGGCAGGCTGTCCACAAAAAAAGCAGTCACGTGCAAAGGAGATTGGAGACTCTTTAGAACGCAGGGAACGGGGACATTCTGGGCTTGCATCTCTAAGTGCTTTGTTGTTGTCACATTTAATCAAGCGTTTGTTAGTGTATTGCTGTCGACATTCTTTGTGCACTCTATCACCAATATTGGCATCAATGGTGCCCCCCCTTTCTTTACTGGCTTGCAACAAGCCTTGGCAGCCTTTAGCACCCAATACAGATGCTGTTTTCGTATCTTCAATGTAAGTTTTGCAGATGATACAAAGGTCCATGTCTGCAATGTGAAAAATTTGCGACAATTGGGTCACTCGCTGAAAATTGATAAAGGCAACACAGTTTCGGAAAAGTTCAATGATTTTCCTTTGACATGAGGCAAAAAAAGTATAGAAAAAAAGTTGAACGTACCTGAAGTACATGAACGGTCTTGTGTCAAGCAGTGGCAGCTCATCAAGCAGCAGCAGCTCATCATTCCGAGAAAAAATACACTTCTAACGCTGTAGTTGAGTTTAACCGGCCGTCTAGTTTCGAGCTTCTGAACTGACTTTCAAACAATTCTCTTACTTGAAAAGCCACATAATTACAATTTCTTTTGTTAGAAATGTACCTTTTAACATTTTTAGCATTTTTATAAGAAATTTGAGCTTCTTCAATGAAGCCAACATGTGTCAAAGGCGAGTTGAGATTGAGGAAAAATGGCAAAGGGATGTCCCCTTTTGGTGTGAGGGGAATCCCATATTAAGCAGAGTTTGGGAGGGGGAAAGCGGGGGTTCCTCGTAGTTTGTCGACGTCGATTTTTTTTATTTTACTTCCATAGTTATCTTCTATCAAATTATCAAAAAAAAATTCTTTTGCAATTACTTTGAGGTTGAGCAATGAAATAAGGTATATTGACTGGACTAATAGCCGGTCACACACGCCATTGCATTTTCTTTGAAAATCCTCTTTTCGATGTGCTCACTACAGTATTTAAATGTCACTGTTTTAAGCGGACCAATATCAACAGAAGGGAAATCAGGGATGCTTTCAATCTTTTAATTCTGTGAGTGGAATATCTGAACCATCTTCACAGTTGGATGTGGAAGCGTTTGATAAATTTGTAGGGAATAGTTTTCTATATGCTCTTTTGAATTGAATACCTGTAGGATTGTAAAAATTTCCACCTTGCTGCCTAATGGATCCAAAGAAATTTTCTAATGGGCCTTGGTTTAATTGACTGATGTTTAACATTGTACAACATTGAAGTTGTTTTTCAGTTTCCACCAAAGCCCAAAAATTTCTTTCAAAGTGACACACCAACCCTTCAAGCATTTAAGGTAATTTGTTCCGTCTTCACCTGTAATGGTATCATTTTACCCTGGATCAGAGTATTTTTTAGAATTTTGAAAAAAATGTTGAATTAAATTTTGAATAGAAAAAAAAATAAGGAAAAAGGAGGAAGGAAAAATACTCTGGAGACATGCGACCTCCTTTGTGTCTATTTGGTCAATCAGAGCCAACAGCCATCAGGATGGCCGTGAACTTGTGAACAAGGCAAGCAAATCTTCAGTTGGTTTCTTCAAAATGGCGACTGCCGTCGGAGGACAAAACCGGTTTAAGGATGATCTAGAAAACTGTGTCAATGTTTCCTTGGCGAAATTTTTTCTGGAAATTAAAACGACAAGGAAACAGCAAATGGAGGCTCGGAGAGGTTTGTTCAGAAGAAATGATGTGTTCGCAATACTTCCAACTGGACTGGGTAAATCGCTGATATATCAGCTCATTCCCTCAATCAGGCAAGAACTTGGAAAGATGGGACACAGCAAATTTGGCATTTAACATGAGACTCTATTTAGAGAGTCAAGATTTGTTTGAATATGCAGATGGTGCTGCTGAGTCTCCTGGGAATGAAGCTTCGGCGAATGACGTGAGACGTTTCAGACTGAGAGCCAAAAAAGCGTGGACATTTATCTGTCTTGCTGTTGAACCAGACGAGCAACTGCACATAAGAGACACGAAAACAGCGAAGGAAGCATGGGATGCTTTGAAGAGCCAATTCGCACGTGATTCTATTTCGCAAAAGGTGAGGCTGAGGCAAAAATACTACTCCTGTAGATTTGATAATAATGGAAATATGTCAGAGCACATAAATTATTTGAAATCGCTGCACGATCAGTTACGAGAAATGGGGGTTGATGTAAACGATCAAGAGTTGGCCGTGACTCTGTTAGCCAGTTTACCTGAAGAGTATATGCCTTTGATAACAGCTTTGGATGCGGTTGGAGAACACGAACTGTCATTTGAAAAGGTCAAAGGTATGCTCGTTAACGATTTTGATCGTAGAATTGATAAAGTAGAGGTAAAAAGACACGATGACGCCCTATCGGCAAGGCGATATTTTAACAGTAGACAAGGAAACAGAGGACGCAGTCCTAATGTAAATCATAAGAAACCTGCTAGATCAGGCACTTCACAATCCTTTAATGGAACGTGTCATTACTGTAAAGAGCAAGGCCATTACGCAAGGGATTGCCCTAAAAAGAAGGCCCGAAGTTTAAATGGTCCAAGTAATGTATCAGTGCCCACAAATTCAGCGCATATTATTGAAGAGGATAGCGATAATCAAATTGAAGACGAAGAAGCTCTGTACACAGGTGAAAATGTAGTAACGTCTAATTCATGTTGGATAGTAGACTCTGGTGCTACTCAACACATGACGTATGAGAAAGATTCACTGTATGACTTTGTAACGTTTAAACAACCGAGTATTATCATTCTTGGCGATAACCGAGCAATACTTGCCTATGGGAAAGGCACTTATCGATTTACAACTGTTGTTGAAGGAAAGTTGCAGAAAATTGCACTTCATGATGTGTTATATCTGCCAGATCTGGGAAAGAACTTACTCTCTGTGCGCGCAATGACAAAACTTGGTGCCACAGTTGAATTTGAAGCTGAAAAATGTAAAATTGCGAGAAATTCAAAAGTGTTGGAAATTGGAGAAATAAAAGGCAGGCTTTATGTTTTAAAGCTTATTTCTTCTGATCAAGCAAATACAGCGAATTGTACTTCCAATCTAGAACTTTGGCACTGTAGGTATGGACATCTGGGAACAGACAATCTTGTGAAATTATCTGAGCATAATATGGTTGTTGGATTGGATGGTATCCACTCAACAGGTGAAAAAGCAATCTGTGAAAGCTGTGTCATGGGAAAACAGCATAGGCTACCTTATCCAAAAAGCTCTTCCACTGCTACAACTGAAGTTATGGAGTTAGTTCATAGTGATGTATGTGGACCTATGAGTACTCCCTCTATTGGTGGTTCTAAGTACTTTGTGACCTTCATTGACAATTTCACACGATATACTTGTGTATATTATATGAAGCAGAAATCCGAAGTTTTGGATAAATTTAAAGAATATGTGAATATGATGAGTAACATCACTGGAAAGCGAGTTAAGGTTTTGCGGAGTGATAATGGTGGTGAATACTGTTCAAATACATTCACTGAATACTTGAAGCAGCAAGGTATCATTCACCAAACAACTGTGCCATACAGTCCTGCTCAAAACGGACTTGCTGAGCGCATGAATCACACTTTGGTGGAAACTGCTAGATCAATGATGCATCATGCAAATGTACCTACTCATTTCTGGGCAGAAGCAACTAATACCGCTGTATATTTGACAAATCGAAGTCCCTGTGTAGCATTGAAAGACAAAACACCCTATCAGTGCAAGTTTAATGAAAAGCCAGATGTGTCAAATTTGAGAACATTTGGGTGTACTACTTTTGTACACATTCCACCTCAAAGTCGCAAGAAGTTTGATGCAAAATCAAAGAAAATGATCTTTGTTGGTTATCCTGAGGGCACGAAGGGATATAAGCTCTATGATCCTGCTAAAAAGCACTTTATTCGAAGTAGAGATGTGATCTTTGCAGAAGGAACTTTTCATGACTTTGACAGACCTGAAGTTTCAAGTTCTAGCACTCCATTCGTGTATCCTGATATACTCACTGATGAAAAACGAGATGATAATCATGATAACACTCAAATGCTTGATGAAAGACCCACAGTGGGAGAAACATACGAAGAAAGGTTTCTAAGAGAAGTTGCTACATTACCAGAGAAGAGGCAGAGTAGACTACCACAAAGGTTCATTCAAGAAGAAGCTGATTACTGTTTTACTGCTGATGTTTTAGCTGCTGACATTGACGAGCCAAAGAGCATAAATGAAGCATGGAATAATAAACATTCAGTGCAATGGAAGCAGGCAACAGACTCTGAATTCGCATCCTTGGAAAGCAATGACACTTGGGATTTAGTTCCAATGCCAAAAGAGAAAAATATTGTAGGATGTCGATGGATCTTCAAGGTAAAAAGAAATTCAGATGGATCGCTTAACAGATTCAAAGCTCGACTTGTTGCCCAAGGCTTCACTCAACAACAAGGAATTGACTATCAAGAGGTATTTGCACCTGTTGTACGTTACACGGCTGTGAGATCCTTACTTGCATTAGCTAATAACCTTGATTTAGAAATACATCAAATGGATGTGAGAACAGCTTTTCTGCAAGGGACACTTGATGATGAGATATATATGAGACAGCCAGATGGCTACGTTGATAGAAGCAAACCAGACTACGTTTGTAAATTAAAGAGAAGCATTTATGGTCTGAAACAAGCGGCCAGATGCTGGAACACTGCAATTGATGGATTCCTAAAATCAAATGGATTTAACAAGAGTAGTGCTGACTCATGTTTGTATGTAAAATCCGTAAAAGAATCCAGTGGGAAAGTAAGTTTTATCATTCTAGCTCTCTATGTAGATGATATCCTGTTGGTATCTAACGATACAGATCTGTTGAAGAGAGAAAAGCAAACACTAAGCTCAAGATTTCAGATATCTGATCAACGAGATGTACATTTCATCCTTGGGATGTTGATTAAGAGAGATAGAAAGAAAAGAACATTAACCATCAGCCAACCCAGCTACTTGCAAGGTATTTTGAAAAGATTTGATATGGAAAATTGCAAACATGTATCCACTCCACTTGAAGCAGGTAGAAAATTTGAAAAATTGCTGGATAGTGATACTCCTATTGAAACACAGAAGTATCAGATGATAATTGGCTGCCTGACTTATCTGGAAGACATTGTGAAGTATATCATAAAATATAGAAATAATGAAGTTAACAACTATATATGTTCCCGCAAGTGTGTATGGGCCTTTTTTACGACATTGACTAACTGGGGTTCTCGCAAAATATAAAACAATGAGATTGACAACTTTATGCACCTCTGGGAGCATTACTACAGTCAAAGAGCCCTCCGAAATGGTGGGCAATGTTTTGCGTTGCTTTTGATCGCCAAACAGCTTATTTCCCTGGTGCAAATAGATCGGCAATCTCTGTGGAGCAAGACCACAGGTAAAGAAATGCTTTGAAGATAGCCACTTTACACCCTGATTTCAGAACAACAATTAGTAACAATCCAGAGCGACCAAACTTTGCCAATGTTCTCACTAAGCAAAATATTTACGTGGGTTTTCTCCACGCCCTACCACCTTAATATTTCCTGCAGTGGGGAAATATATTTACACTTGGGAACATGTTATTTACAACATGTGTTTTGTCCCTTCGTCTGTTAAAAATGTAGCGAAATTTGGATGCAAATCCTATTAACCACATGTAAAGCAGATAAAGTAATATTTGGTTGATCACATATTGCATGCATATTCTCTTTTTTACAGATCATTACCTATAGGTCTTGTCAAAACCTGAAGGCAATTGTGTTTTTTGACTTTGGACAACGCTGTTAACTAGACTTCAAACAAATTTCAGATTGAAAGCATAGCTTTCTGGGCGTTGATTTTTCCCACGTGAGCGAGTTCAGTGTGTGACTCACCTCTCTCATATGAGGCCATACACTCTTAATCTTTTTGTTCAGCAATTGAAATCATTCTACTCAAAGGTTATCTGTAAAACAGCTTTGAATCGGTATTGTTTCGTTTGTCAAGTTTATTCAAACACCAATATCTGTGTTTGACATAACTTCATCCCGTGACAAAAGCATCAATTCTGCAACAACTTTGTGTGTTTTTATGTATGAAATAAGTTCGTTTAAAAATGACTATATTCTCTTATATACACACGAGAATGATAGACAAATATTATTGAGTACCCATTTATTGGCTAGCTATGAATTAATAGTCTAAGCGATATAAGATAGAACAAGGTTTACTATTTGCTACTTTATATCATCAGAATAGTGTTTGCTACGTAAAGACTAAATGCGGCACATGTTCTCCCACAGGGTAAAACAAAACAGAACAAAGGCAACAAGTAATATCATCACGAATTAGGGGTATATTTTAAATTCACTTCCTTCGTATCCATGACTTCCCAATTTCTGCCCTTGTTTTTTTCACAGGTAAATTGAAGATGAAACCGCTCTTTATATTATGTCCGCTACCGTAGAATACACGTTTTTTTATGAGAGGCCGGTTTATAAGAAGTGTAGTACTGAGCACCCACAAATTTTAAAAACTATTGCTTCTTCAAACCATGCTGATTAAAACGGCTTTGAATCGGTATTGTTTCGTTATATGCGAAGTGGTTTTTGAGCCTTTTGTGCACGCGTTTGAATAAACAAACACGACCGCAGCACATCACTTTCCTGTCATTTTTATCCACGCAAATTAGGGTACATCAACATGATTTCAACCATAGCATTTTGCTTTATTTTAATAGCTTCTTTCACTAACCTAGAAGCCATTGATATACCAAAAACTTCATTGGTTGTGGTTCTTATTGCATCATACGGAGAACTCAAGTTATGCAATATGACTGTCGGGAAATGGATACATATTTTTATCCACCTATGGTTCTTTGGGACTCATGTTTAAACTATGTCAGGAAATTCAAACGCCCTGTCATGTGTCCTGACCATTTGAATATTCTGGAGCCCACTGGGCAATGGATGAACAGTAGCTCAAATTCACACACGCCAAGAGCTCTCTGGAGCGCAGAAGGGTTGCATTTATTGGTTGCAAGAGAATACATTTGTCCTGGAACTGTGCTCAAAGAAAGCCATAGAATCCGGACAACGGACAGCAGGCAGATTATTGGTAAGGATACAGGTGATATTTTTTTTTCAAGAAAATGCTCTTTCTTTACAATGGCCTTATCGGCAATGATGGATGATATTTCTCGGGGGGCTTCGTTTTGTCACACTGAGCAAAAAATGAGACAGAGACAGTTAGATTTTGTATCTTTGTGCGAACAAGAACTATGTGTTGATTTGGCAGTGGGAATTATGGCCATGTTGGCCTATAGCGGAGTCGTGTTTTAGATGTTTTGGAGGCGTGAGATGGTTGTTCTCGTTGGTTCCCTAATGGTCCAAAAATGGTTCCGCAACGAGAACAACCATCATAGCCTAACTGGCCAAAAAACACCGGTAAAGATTCTGGGAAAATTCGGTCACTCGATTAACTATGACAACGTCAGAATGATAGAGACTGCCCAAGCTGAGATGGCACAACAGCTGAGATCCCTGGAAAGACCACTTCCCCTTTTACCTGCAAATGAACTTGATCAAGTAATTACGTTCTTTTGGTGGGACAATTTCGATTGTAAAAAGGAAAACACAGTTGGGAGTCTGCATGCAACACATGGAGTTGCATACCAAGAAGCATCCGCAACCTCAATTGAACAGTCATGCAGTTTTCAGATTGAGAAGTCTAACCGCAGGTCTGTTACTGTTTCACGATTAGATCTTGACAAAAGAAAGATTACTCGGCACCGAAACCCTAACTTATTTGATGGAAGCCCAGCAATGGAGATTGAAAACAATAACGCAGACAAGCTCTTACTACTTTGGCAGCTAATGAGAAGAGTCTCCTCCGTACAACAAAGAATAGCAAGATTTGTTGGATGGATTGTTCAAGTATTTGGAAAACCGAATTCTGAGCCCACAAGAATTACTTTTCTTCCACCAATAAGGCAACCAATAACCGAATACAGCACAGTTATCGAGTGCATTCATCAGTCTCAAAGGCTTGCACATTCAGTAAACATGAAATACACGTACATTTCCGTTGATGCTGGTGCTGCTAAAAAATTTTATCACGTTATCTGGAATAGTCCTATCGAATTCGGAGATGTGATCATTCACATGGGGGATTTTCACGCCATGATGGAGTTTTTTGGCACTATTGGAAAGTTAGTCTCAGGGAGTGGTTTTGAATAGGTGGTGTATCAAGCGGAGCTTTGCACGTCTGGCGGTATTAAGGGGGTTCTTAGCGGGAAACATTACAACACGAGCTGGATGATCCATGAATGTTTTGCAGAAGCGATTGAACGGCTGTTTTGCGAAGCATTTGTTCAAAGCATACCAAGCGATATAGAAAGCAATCTTAAGGTGGATCCTGTGCAGATGGATGTTGGTTCAATAACCAACGACGCCATTTTCAAGCAATACGAAGAAATGTATAACAGCTTCAGAGATCGCTGCTCTCAAGGAGAATTCGGCCTAACTCCACAATTTTGGTTGATGTATCCAGAGGCAGTAAAGAGACAGCACAAGTTTCATCTCTCCATCAACACGGGTGATTACTTCTTACGGCTGCAGTGCTGGAAAGAATCTTTACCCTATTGCTTTGCGTTGAACAAACAGAACTATTCACGGTATGCAGCTTACTATTGTAAACTTTTAGAAAACCTCAATTCGACACATCCTGGTGCTAGGAATGAACTGCAAGAAAAAGGACTGTCGGTATGCAGGAATACACTTAGTGTTGGCCAGTCGATTGATGGAGCAGGGGAACAGACTTTTATGCGAAGCTCAAAGACTGCTGGTAAGTACATATATGCTAATTGATTCATTCTATGTATCAATGAGCATTCATTTATAAAAAAGATAGTCTGCGCAACAGCTTCCTAAAACCTACATTTATTTTTAGGTGGCATCAAAAACTTTGCTCACCAAGATGCAACATACAAAAAGTGGGTTCTGAACAGACCCTTTCAGGCAAGATTGGTAGATAAGTTATGCTCACTGGCACAAATCGATTCTGTAGACAGCAATCCGCGCAAGTGTTTACGAGAGAGAGAAATAATAAAGTCAGAAGACAGAGGATGACTTCATAGATGGATGACTTCATAAAGGATGACTTCATAAATCCATTTAGTGAGGTCATGAGTCCAAACCAATTATTCAATCTCGCATCAGGAAGGCCACTTCCACTAGAAATATCGAACGAAATACTGAGCACTGAAAGCCGAGGAAAAGGAATGCACTCCGAGTTCACCAAACGACTTGATGCCAGTGAAGAAGAGCAGTTAGAATTTTTCTACCCAATTAAAAGAGCACCATGGCAAGGGTTCAAGAAAGTTGACAAAAAAGTCGGTGTGAGTGCCAAGGGAAAAACAAAAGATCTAGCTGTCCAAAGAGACATTCTTGGATTATTGATGGCAGAGTCATACAAAGAGAAGGCGTCAATAGATATCGACAAAGCACTCTGCTACTCTCTTGCACCAGTACCTCTTGCAATGACAACAAGCGACAGAATAAGAAGAAAGACTGCGAAAAGTAAGCTATTAGATGCAGCATTGAGCTCAGTAATATCTGAAGATTATAGCTTTGAGAACGTTAATTGCTATGTGATCGATTTGGTTGCAGCAATAAGATGCGTCAATAAAATTCCTAACACCTTCCGAGAGCTCGCTGTCATGTTACGCCAAAAACTTCTGAGAAAATACAGCACATGTTATGTAGCCTATGACTGCTATCATGAAAGATCAATCAAAGGCTGCGAAAGGCAACTCCGGGGGCAATCCGAGAAGTTTGTCATAAGAAATCCAGACATACGCACTCCGCCAGATTTCAAGAACTTTCTAAACAATGGAGTCAACAAGAAAAGACTTTTCAAATTGATTGAAGAAGTCTGGTCAGAGAATGCAAGAGATCTCGGTGAAAAGGTAATATTTTTTGCGAGGAAGGATGGTTGCGTGAAGATGAGCAGAGAAGGTACACAAAGGATAGATGAATTGCAGATGAATCACGAAGAAGCTGATACCAAGGTATGCTGTCTCTTGCATTACACACACCAGCAGAACTAAAGCGAGGAAACGGTTGGAATTTTACGGTCACATTCTGGAGACATTGACATCCCCGTCATCCTGCTTGCCAACGAGATACAAATCCTGCATATCTATGTAGACAACGGCACTGGTAAACACAGAAAGTTACTCGATTTGGCATCTTGTGATCTATCCTGTAATCAAAAGCAAGCACTCCTTGCTGTACATGCATTTTCTGGTAACGATTACGTCTCGTCATTCATGAGGAAAGGGAAAAAAGTATGCTGGAATTTGGTGAAAGAAAATGAAGAGTTTTTGACGGCGTTCAGCGAGCTAGGCTCAGAGTCGACAGCATCAGAAAGCTTGTTAAACTGTTTGGAAAGGTTTGTTTGCAGGATTTACGGAGAGAAGCGTCTTTCACTCATAAACGAAGTGCGAAAGAAAATGTTTTGGAAAAACTACTCGCGTGAAAGCAGAATAACGGATTTATCACTCCTACCTCCTTGCCAAAGCAGTTTATTGTTGCACATTAAAAGAGCCAACTATGTAGCAAGAATCTGGCGACGGGCGTCAATACCGATCATGGAAATCGAGGATCCAAGTTTTCACGGTTGGCAGGAAGATCTCACGGAGAATTGGGTTACAGTTCCTTTCCCAGAAGACATTACGGAGTTGTTGGTTGATTAGCCAGACCAAGATTTAGAAAGTAGAGTCGCTGAAGCTGAAGACGAAGCAGACTTTTCAGACGATGATGAAGATATTTAAATCATATGCGAAAACTTGATAATTTTGAATTCTTCAAATAGTCAATATTTGAATTTTTAGTAAACACATCCACCACCCCAAAAAAGTCCCATGGCCCCCCATGTGCCCCCTCAAGTAGAAATATATATATGTGATTGACATCATAGTATACTGTTGGGCACGAAACAGGCAACAACACCAACTTACTCTATATTTTCATTACATTTATAAAAATCGCGGATTTTTAGCACAAACCCCCCAACATCGTCGATCAACACCCAGATTTGTCATCTATGCAAAAAAGTGATCTAGAAAAATGTTTTCCCGAAAAGTCCCCACTCGGGTGATAATACCCCCCCCCTCTTCACCCTCTGGACTATATTGAGCATAACATAGCAAATTGTCCCGGGGACAAATTTAATGTTGGAGATTTTGTACTCATAAAAAATCCAGCTGTGAAAATGTCTTCCATAAAGACTCAAGAACCCTTTGCTCCTGCAAATGTTGTTGCTCAGGTGACTGAAATCTTACCCGGGGGTATGTGCAAGTTGGAGCTATCCGAGGGTCAAGAAGTTTTTAAAAAGGATGTTTTTGAGGGAGAGATGGTTCTTTTTAAGGCTGGCAAAAACAGCTTAGACATCTCCAAAAATGTCTCCCTGACGTTCTCAAGCAAGAAGCACATCCTTGATGCAATATGCGACTTTGGTCTGCAGGTAGGCGTACCATGTATCAGGCAGGTGTGACGAGAGGCAAGCATGTACCAGGCAACATCAACAAGCTTTTCCAACGGTATTTCGAGGGTCTTGATTGTGGTGTTTTGTCGCATTTGTATCAAGACATTGACTCTGATTTGCAACGATAGTTTCATGATAAATATACAAAATGCATCAATGAATTAAAATCAACAGGCTTCTTTAGTTTCTTGTATGGTTCAGTTGCATGGGAGAGAAGAAGAAAGGTGTGGCTTAGCGATGCTCTGCTAAAATTTCTGAATGCTGATAATCAGCACAAATGTATAGAGTGCTTCAGTGACATAAATTGCTACTGCAGCCATGCATGTTGTCAGCAAATGGCTCTAAACTTTGCTGAGCGATGTGGCGTTAAGGCACAATTAGCTAAGAAGCAAACATCTTCTGGTGGGAAAAAATGCAAAAGAGTTGCCAAATCTATGGAAACGACTTCAGCACCGCCCAAAAAACAGCAAACTAGCATCAACAGTCAAACGAATCAAGCTTCCAAATTATTGACTTGTCAATACATGATGACATGACTGATTTGAATGAGCTCTTTGCCTCGTGCATAACTAAGTGTGATTGTATGCAACAAAATGCCAACATAAGCCCTGATATCAAAAATATGTTGCAAACATTCAGGTCGCGATTGTTAACTAGCAGCAAAGAAGCACACAACTGGTCACCTAACACAGTGAAGAATCTGCAACACTTCTTGCAAGTTGTTTTCGAAGAATCTTCTCCAAAAAATTAGCCTTTCTGGAAGCAATTCAATCATGCAGGATTGCAACTTTGTATACAGATGCAGGGATGTACTTCTCTCTGTGGCATGTGTGCGTTAAATAACACCATTCACACATCCTTTGAACAGTGTACCATGAACCAGATTGCAGACTCTTGTTGGTTGCAGGAAGTAAATTTTAAAAGCATTCATGATGACCTGGAAAATCACAGAGCACCTTCTGGCGATTATAATATAGATGTTCTTTCGATCAGTGCTCAATCTGTTGGCTATGTCCACAAGCAATTAAACAACGAAGTGGAATCTTTCTTTGCTTCCCCTGATCCAGATTGTTTTAAAAATGATGCAGACAACATGTACCAAGACTTTTTGACAAAGTTAAATGTAAAGACTGGTGATAGGATCCTGATAAATAATGCTGCATCTCATTATGTAGCGTGTTTGTTTTTGCAAACAAAATGCATCATCCTAGATAGTATACATGGTGCATTGGAATACACTCCAGCAGATTGCCTTGTATATTTCTGGCAGCTTGTTTATAGCAAGGGCTTCGGCATTTACAAATATGTTTGCCAACGTATTACCGTAGTCGACAATCCTGACGAAAACATCACTTCCGACAAGGACTTTACTGCTTTTGATATCATGAGCAGTTCTTATTCAGTAGGTGATTGCCAGGAAGTGTCCAACACATTCCCCCATGTTACAGCACATGATATAAGATCACTTCAGGGTGATTCTCATGTCAATGACAGCATCATGCATGCAGTGGGTTTGGCAATAAATATGCAGCATCAAGATGTTTTTGTTGTTCACCCTCTTATAGGCACACAGTTAATTAAGAACCAATTTTTTATAATATCGAGGAAAAAATCTAGACAATTTCCGCCTCTTGGGAAGAAAAAAATTATCTTTCCATTGAATACACAGCAACATTGGTGGGCTCTTTGCATTGACTTGGACAAATCCAACTATTTTGTATGCGACTCTTTGGGGCAAGAGCATGAGTTTGAAATGAAAACTTTGCTACAAGCCTTGTCAAATAACAACTTTAGAAAAACAGGCAAATTAGTAGGAAAGTCAACACTTTTACCTCTACAAAACGACGATGCTCAGTGCACACTATTCGTCATATGCTACATGGTGTCGTTCCTGCTGTAGACATCTCCCGATTTCTCCATCTTCGATATGGACAATGTGAGAGATTTGCTAGCCCAACACATTGTCAATGGGAATAGCAAGGAGTTGGCAAGCGCAGACATATGGAGAGGTAATTTTATTTCTTTAGAGTTACATACTTTAATGTTTTCAATCTTGCTTGTTGAATAGAAATGATATTGTATTCGTCATTTATGAAGGTCAACCTTTACAAATCCTGCGTGCAACAAACATTTTCGTTAACAGTAGCTTAACACTCTAACTTTCACAAAGTGTCAGTGACGATGGCATACTGAAGAATATTCTGACACAAGGACCAGAACAAAAAGAGATAGATGTAAGTAACATTTCACTTGTTATCATTAGATGTCATTTGCCTACTGAAAACATGAGCAGACCTTAGTGCCGTAATAGTGCACACTTTTTCATTGTCCTTGCACATTTATCAGGAAATGAATATGACGATGATGTATGGGAAGGATGCCATTCTTCTCAAACTAAATTCACTGGTAAGAACATACTTTTACGAACTGAAAGACAGCCACACAAAAACATTCCTACAGGCCATCATTTGGCCGCCTTAACCAATGACCATCTCGATGATTTTCTTAACTGGAAGGAAAATATGACTCTGGGCGACAAAAGCTACGTCTTTTTAACACCTTCAGTGAGACGATATTTTAAACAGCAACAAGAAACACTAAACAACGTTAAGTATTTGGGAGAAAACTGGGTATTGATTTCCAACCATGAAGAAAGAAGACTGGATGATTGGGAGGATGAGACCATAACGAAATAACACTTAACAGCGAATCAGAGGATTAGAGGAAAGAGCTTGTGTTGGCAAATATCATAAAACAAAGCAACGAATGAATGTCTTCCAACAAACGATTAATATAGATAAATGTAAGCGTCCAAGCAGCATAAAGATAAAAAGGTTCCAAATTTATATCAAGTGTTACGTTATTTAAGTATTATTGCGTCATCGTGCCTTTACTATTGGAGAAGAATTGCTGCTGAGCATTGTTCGTTATCGTCATTGCGTCTTTACTAACTGGAGAAGAGTTGCTGCTGAACATTGTCTTTTATCATCCTTGTGTCTTTATTAACTGGAGAACAATTGCTGCTGAACATTGTCTTTTATCATCATCGCGTCTTTATTAACTGGAGAAGAGTTCCTGCTGAACATTGTCTTTTATCGTCATTGCGTATTTATTACTAGAGAAGAGTTGCTGCTGAACATTGTCTTTTATCATCATTGCATCTTTATTAACTGGAGAAGAGTTGCTGCTGAACATTGTCTTTTATTGTAAATGGTGAAATTAGCGCCCCCTGCCAAATAACCGCCCCTGCCGAATAAGTGCCCCCGGGATAAAGGCAATTTTTGTAACAAGCGCCCCTGCTTGAATAAGCACCCCCTAAACAAACGGGACGCTTATTTGAATATAGAAAAAACAACGATTTGTATTGCCAAGATGTATTTCAATATACTTAAAAACAAGAAATTATTTTAATCGGTTGTTTGATGATCTTGGCCTCCTCATTTAATGAGCGAAAAAGATGTTGATCCGTTTGAAATTGGGAAATGCGATGTTGCAATAACAGGACCTGAGTTTCTAATGGTTGATTTAGACCATGAAGAGGATGAAGAAATCAACATCTTGTAAGACATTTCATTTTTTTAATTCTTTTGTATTTTACCTGTTATAATATTCATCAAAAATGAACTGAAAGACAACTGGAAACAAATTTTCTCCTTTACATTGCTTGAGCAAAAATTACTAAGCACCCCTGCTGATTTAATTGCCCCCGCTGAATTAGCGCCCCCTCTAAAAGTTTATTTTTTGAATAAGCGCCCCGGGTGCTAATTTCATCATTTATGGTATCATCATTGGGTCTTTATTACTAAAGAAGAGTTGCTGCTGAATATTGTCTTTTATCATCATTGCGTCTTTATTAACGGAAAAAGTTCGACACTGTCCACGAAATATCCTTTTGTTTAATAATAATAATAATTTACCTCATTATTTGCGCCGTAAGCAGCAAATTTTAAAATACAGACGGTGTACAGGATTCACGCTTCAGTGAGAAGGCCAGAAACTGGCCAATGGCAGCAACTAATTCCATAAAGACAATGGCTGCCACAATGGCTAGTTTAGCGTATTGTTTACCAGATTAGGATTTGCCAAACACCCACAATAATATGTGCGCGCGCAAAATGTGAAACAATGTTTCAATCAACGTATCGAATTTTGATGAACGAACAATTAAAACTGAAAAGTGGATTTGACAGGCTGGGTTGATGAATGCAATGTGCAGCATTTTTTGTGCTTGGCGAGTAGCTTGCAGGGACGGACGACCAGCAGTTATCTTGCGAGTAGCTTGGAACGACGACCAGCAGTGATCTTTATCCTTTGATGGTAAGTAACTCACATCGTTTTAATTGCAATTATTTTCTTTTTATTGTTTTATGATCTTGAGCATGTTGCTTGAATTTTGAGACATTTCAATCTGATTTCCAAAAAGAACCTCACCCACGGCCGCCACAGGCCAGAGGGGAGTTAATTTTCATTCTTCACCTTTTTGTTTTTTATTTAAATATATAGATATTTTATGCTACTTTTTAATGTTAATACCTGAATGAAAAGATAAATATCTTTGCATTCACTGACCAGATGTTTAAAAACATCTAAGGAAAGTTGCTGCAGAGCAACGACTGACAGACAACAAAGTGACAAAAATAAAATGGCGGTTTGAATTCGGAGGGGAAGCATTTCGATGAAATAGTTATTGGACCTTTTTTGTTTAAATATATAGATATTGTAAACAAAGTTTCGCTAGCAATATTAAAAATGTTATGCTAAATTCTGAAGTAAAATCCAAATTTCGAATTTCTGAAAAAGGATGCCATGAGCGTGACAATCCAAAATAAGCATGCCATGAGCGTGACAATCCAGTTCCATATATTTATCCATCAAAATAAAAAACAGAGGTACCTATGTATTTTATTTTTATCATGAATGAAAATGAACATCGATACTAGTATATCAACTTGTCAAGAGGGAGAACTTGGTTATATTTTAAATAGTTCTATTCAGGGAAACTTTAATCAAGGTGATGCAAGGTTTGAACTTACAGCTGGAAGACAATGTGTATGCAATTCTCTTACTGCATTAGTATGGTCTGTTGTAAAGCATATACAGTGGTGGGATAGCTGGGATCTTGACCAAATTTTAATTGAAGGTGACAAATTGTATAAAGGATTAAACACTGACAAATTTCTATCTGCAGAGGATATCCCTCAAGTTGTTTGCCTTTTGGGACATACTTATGAAGTTTAGCATCTCATTAACCACAGTGGTATCTTCAATAATACAAATAACATTAAATTATCTGACATAATTTCTGCTTCAGGTAATAGAACAGAAAGTGGAATACTGTTATTTATTGATGGGTATTGCATTGCCTTGATATTTACTAAAGCTAGTGTGTATGTATTTGATTCACACAGCAGAAATGCTATGGGACAACCTGTACCAAATGGATTTTCCATAGTTTTAAAATTTATAAATTTGTGTGAAGTGCAAACGTATCTTATTCATACATATGTTTTAAATAGCAACAACTGTAGTTTGCCATTTGAATTACAGTCACTATCCATACATGCAAATTCAAATAATATTGCAAATGCTTTTTCTAACTTGAAAATGCACCGTAGGCAATGTGAGATTAAAAGGAAGCAAAGAAAATTATTATCTGGTGACAATATTAAGCAGCCAAAATTATCACATCAAAGCAAAAATTGTGCAGAAACAATGATTTCCAATTTTAAGACAAAAATTTTACAAGGTCCATTTTACATATGTGTTGTATGTAATCGCTGTTTATATGAAAGAAGTGTTGTTATTTTTCAAAGAGAAAAATATGTTATGGAGTCAGCATTGTTATGTGCTGTCGTAGATAGTTTTGATAGCAGGCAATACATTTGCAAGACATGTCATCAAAAATTATGCAAGAAGAAAGTGCCATGCCAGGCAGTGTACAACAAATTACATGTTCCAGAAATTCCTTCTGAAATTAAAACATTAAACAGGCTTGAAAAGATTTTAATAGCAAAGAGAGTTTTGTTCAAAAAAATTGCCATCATGCCAAAAGGTCAATCATTGAAAATGAAGGGAGCCATCTGCAATGTACCTTTACAGTCTGATGATGTGTGCAATATTCTACCACAGCCTGCTAACAGCAATGGCCTTATATTAGTAAAACTTAAGAAAAAATTAGTATATAAAGGTCATGTATATTTTGAGCCTGTTCGACCAGATTTTATATCAACTGCTCTTCAATACTTGAAAATGAATAATGAGTTGTATGGAGATATTATAATAGACATTAATAAAATAGATAAATGTTTATTGAACTTTGGTGATGAAATTTTAAATGTAGAAAACAGTGCAGAAAGTGACTTTCAAGTTCCAAGTTCAAGTTCACCCATAGAAGAAGTGCCGGATGATGACAATCCTTTTGATGTATTGAGAGTAAATACCGATGAGACAATGCTTGTGGGTAACATTCCTTGTCAAATAGACAATGAAGAAATGATTACAATAGCACCATGTGAAGGAAAGAACCCTTTACCCATCTATTCTGATGAAAATTGTGAAGAGTTTGCCTTTCCATACTTATTTCCAACAGGAATATTTGGTTATCAGGCATCGCGTGATATAAAACTTAGCCCAACTAAGTACTTTAATCAAAGACTGTTGAATTATAAGCAAACATATGCATCAGATGCAGACTACATTTTCTTTGCATCCTTTGTTTTACAACAGTACAATCTTAATAACTGCATCAATATTGCCATGAAAAAAGTTTTTTCCAGCACAGTAACTGCAGGACAAGTGACCTCAGACTACAAATCTTTGATGAATCCCCTTATTGCACAGGATAAAGGTTTTTCTTTCATGAGCTCTGTCAAAGGTACCCCAGTATATTGGAAATTTTTTTTGTATGATGTTGTGGCTATGGTGAAACAGTTAGGCTTACCAACCTTTTTCATGACATTATCATGTGCTGATTTGAGATGGAATGAATTAGTATCAATAATTTCCAAGTTAAAAGGAGAAAATATGTCTGATCAACAAATTAAGAATCTTTCATATTTTGAAAGATGTGCAATTTTAAACAGCAATCCTGTACTGTTAGCAAGGCACTTTCAATACCGCGTAGAACTGTTTTTCAAAGATGTTATTATGTGTAAGAATGGTCCATTAGGAGATGTGGTAAATTATGCACTACGGGTAGAATTTCAGGTGAGAGGGAGCCCTCACATTCATGCACTTCTTTGGGTCAATGATGCACCCACTCTAACCAGTGAATCGACAGATTCTTATACAACTTTTGTTGACAATGTAGTAAAGTCAGATAATCCATCTCAAAATGAAATGCCTGAATTGCACCATTTGGTGTGTTCCTATCAAGTTCATAGTCATTCAAAATCATGCAGAAAATATAAGAATGCAGAATGCAGGTATAACTTTGGTAAATTCTTCGCAGAAACAACAATTATAGCCACACCTATTGCAAAGGATACAAGTGAGAAACATGCAATACTGCAAAAAAGAAACAAAATTCTTGATATTGTGAAGAAATTCATTGATGAAAACCTTAATCCCTCTATTTCCAACAATGAAAAACAAATTGGAGAAATTGATGAAATTCTGAACTCACTGGGGATATCCAAGCATGATTACTACAGTGCACTTCAAATTTCCAATGATGATGATTTTCACATTCATTTTAAAAGGCACCCACATTCATGTTTTGTAAACAATTATTTTGAAACTGGTTTGCTTGCATGGGAAGCAAATATCGATATTCAGCCAGTTTTTAACCATTATAAAGCTGTTTCTTACATGTGTGCATATTTTTCAAAATCTGAAGATGCAACATCTGAAGCAATGAAGCAAGCTGCAAAAGAAGCATTTACTGAAGGGTTTCAAAATTTTGAGCAGATGAAAAAAATTGCAAGAGCATATTCTACCAGTCATGAATGCTCAGTTCAGGAAGCAGTTTATCATGCTATGCCCATGTTATGGCTTAGGAAGTGTTCACCAGCAGTTTTATTTGCTAACAGTAACCTACCTGAAAATCGTTACAGAGTTTTTCTTTCTGAAGATGAGATTAAAAATTTGCCAGAAGAGAGTTCTGATGTGTTTAAACGATCAATGATAGACAGATATATTGACAGGCCAAATACTACTTTCAAAAATGGCCTGTATGGTATTCTTGATAATTTTTGCTTTGCAGAATTTCTTGCATATTATTATGTAGACTAGGGGTCATCACTCGCTTCGCTCGTTCGCCCCAGCCCGTCAAGTAAAAGAAGCTTAATCTGGTTGGCGCGCTTTGTGCACTGCATTCGCTTCGCTCATGCCTCTTTCAACCCCACGTACAATGGGTTAGCTCGCTGCGCTCGCCTGTCTATGTATTATCAAGAAACATTGACTGATGGGGCGCACTTCGCGCGCTGCATTCGCTTCGCTCATGCCTCTTTCAACCCCACGTACAATGGGCTAGCTCGCTGCGCTCGCCTGTCTATCTATTATCAAGAAACATTGACTGATCGGGCGCACTTAGTGCGCTGCATTCGCTTACGCTCATGCCCCTTTCAACCCCACGTACAATGGATTAGCTCGTTGCGCTCGCCTGTCTATCTATTATCAAGAAACATTGACTGATAGGGCGCACTTCGTGCGCTGCATTCGCTTCGCTCATGCCTCTTTCAACCCCACGTACAATGGGTTAGCTCGCTGCGCTCGCCTGTCTATCTATTATAAAAAACATTGACTGATGGGGCGCACTTCGTGCGCTGCATTCGCTTCGCTCATGCCTCTTTCAGCCCCACGTACAATGAGTTAGCTCGCTGCGCTCGCCTGTCTATCTATTATCAAAAAACATTGACTGATGGGGCGCACTTCGTGCGCTGCATTCGCTTCGCTCATGCCTCTTTCAACCCCACGTACAATGGGTTAGCTCGCTGCGCTCGCCTGTGTATCTATTATCAAGAAACATTGACTGATGGGGCGCACTTCGTGCGCTGCATTCGCTTCGCTCACGCCTCTTTTAACCCCACGTACAATGGGTTAGCTCGCTGCGCTCGCCTGTCTATGTATTATCAAGAAACACTGACTGATAGGGCGCACTTCGTGCGCTGCATTCGCTTCGCTCATGCCTCTTTCAGCCCCACGTACAATGGGTTAGCTCGCCGCGCTCGCCTGTCTATCTATTATCAAAAAACATTGACTGATGGGGCGCACTTCGTGCGCTGCATTCGCTTCGCTCATGCCTCTTTCAACCCCACGTACAATGGGTTAGCTCGCTGCGCTCGCCTGTGTATCTATTATCAAGAAACATTGACTGATGGGGCGCACTTCGTGCGCTGCATTCGCTTCGCTCACGCCTCTTTTAACCCCACGTACAATGGGTTAGCTCGCTGCGCTCGCCTGTCTATGTATTATCAAGAAACACTGACTGATAGGGCGCACTTCGTGCGCTGCATTCGCTTCGCTCATGCCTTTTTCAACCCCACGTACAATGGGTTAGCTCGCTGCGCTTGCCTGTGTATCTATTATCAAGAAACATTGACTGATAGGGCGCACTTCGTGCGCTGCATTCGCTTCGCTCATGCCTCTTTCAACCCCATGTACAATGGGTTAGCTCGCTGCGCTCACCTGTCTATCTATTACCAAGAAACATTAGCTGATAGGGCGCAATTTGTGTGCTGCATTCGCTTACGCTCATGCCTTTGCCTACTCCTCTTGCAACAGTTTGGCTCGCTTCGCTCGCCTGATAACCCCTTATCATAATTTGTTTGTTAAAACTTTGGGCTTGTTTACATTAGGCCTAAGCGTCGCAAGCATGCCGAAGCAACAATGGCGGTCGCCTACTACCTAAACTACAACTATCTCACTCAAAAAACAAAACAAAGCTATCACCTGTGTTTTCAATTGTTTCCTGTAATTTTCCAGAGGTCTCTCAAACAATTAGCAAGTCTTTACAAAGATAATTCAGGTCGTAAAACACTTTGAAAGGCGCCCAGTTATCCTTTGTGTGCAAAACAAAAACTGGCGTCTTCTCCAAAAGTACCTGCTGTTCAACCCGAGGGCAAATTTGCATGATAACGAAATACGCGTGACAGTTCACGTGAAGTCGCGAATAAGCCAATCAAATTACAGCAAAAGGCAAAACGGGTCACGTGAAGAGCGAATACTCTGTTCGAAAATGGAGTTCGGAACGCGAATTTGGAAGTTTCGCCAGCGTAAACCGTAGTTTTTTCGTGATAGCAGAATTAGCAGAATAATTAATGGAATAATTCAATAATTAGGGAGAAAATCGAAAAACAAAATCCATTACCCTGGTTAAATTAATAAACTAAACATTCAGTGTGAATTTCATTGCCATATACCCACATACAAAAAAGCCTTTGTGATCACACGGTTCGCCGTTTCGGCCCATTGTTTTTGGGCATTCGACCTATTGTTTCGGGTCGAATCCATTGTTTTTGGCAAGGAAAGTGCGTCATCACGTGACTCCGCAGAATATATATATTAGATTACTCTAGAAAGGATATGCCTAATGACTGCCAGCCAGAAATTCTTCATGATAACATTGAAAATGAAAATAATGCTTTTCAACCTTCAGGATATCCAGCAATCATTCCTTTGATATCATGCAAGGATAAGTTAAAATGCAGGAAAAGAAGATCAGTTTTAAGATATCATGTTCCTAACAAGGTGACAGCACCAGAGAAATATGCTCATCATCTTCTGTTTTTATTTTTTCCATTTCGCAATGAGGAAGATCTTAAGAGCACTTTTGATGGATATTATGTGACAAAATTGAGAGAAGAAAATGTTGCTGAAATTGTTAATCACAAAAAAACTAAGTTTGAACCAAATGGTGATGTGGTAGATACTGCATTATATTTTGCTAATGCGCCAACGTCTTTTGTGCAACAAAACCAATCATCAGATGAAAACATGACTAATTGTGAAGCTGAAAGTTCAGATACATCCAATGATTTACAACAGAGCTATCCAAATGTTTCCCCTTTAAAATCTGATGAAGAAGTAACTGCTATGATTCAAACTTTGAATCACAAACAAATGGAAATTTTTCAAGTTGTTAATAAGTGGGGTAGAGATCATATAAAATTTTTGCCACACGGTAGTTCTAAAGTTTTGCCATTACATCTTTTTATCACTGGAAATGGTGGATGTGGAAGGTCCTATTTAATAAAAACAATTTACCATTCTTTGAGAAAAATACTTTGCTACCATGCAAAAGATATTGAAAAAGAACGGGTTTTGCTTATGGCCCCAACAGGAATTGCAGCTATAAATATAGGAGGGACAACAATTCATTCAACTCTTAACATCCCTGTTGGAAAATTTATTCAAACTATTTCAAAACTGAGTGATAAATCTAGATCATCGTTGAGAGTTCACCTCTCTGAAGTGTGTGCACTAATTATAGATGAGATATCCATGGTTTCAAACAACCTATTGTTACACATAAATCAACGATTACTAGAAATATTTGGACCTATGGATAATGTCCCGTTTGCTGGGAAGTCTGTGATTGTAGTGGGTGATTTTTTTCAGCTTCCACCAATTCAGAGTAAACCAGTATATTCACCTTTTAACAATGATCAGTATAACCTATCACATCCATGGAAGCTATTTAAGATGGCAGAATTAACTGAAATTGTTAGGCAGAAGGGTGATATTCCATTTATCAACATGCTAAATCATATACGAACTAATAACATTGAAGAAGCTGATGAACAGATACTAAACTCAAGATTCATCAGTAAATCAGACCTTAACTATCCATGGGATGCACTTCATATTTTTGCAGAAAATGCACCAGCAGAAGAACATAATAATAACATGTTGACCTTAATTAAAAATGGTTTGATAGTTATTAATTCAACAGATCAATATCCAAAAAATGTTTCTAAGTGTGAAATTGAAAAAACATTAAATCGAAAAAAGAGTGAAACTGGTGGACTTGCACACGTTCTGTCCATTAAATTAGGAGCAAGGATAATGTTGACTTCCAATGTAGATATAACAGACAGACTGATTAATGGTCAACTAGGAACTGTATCAGACATAAAAACAAATTTTACAGGAGAAGTTACAACAATATATGTCACTTTCGATGATAGCTGGGCTGGAATAAAGAAAATGTCTTCCGAAAATTATGCACTTTCTCATCATTTTGTGCCAATACAGCAAATTGAGGCAAACTTCTATTTGAAAGCCAATAACACAAATTCATCGCAAATAAAGAGAGTTCAGTTTCCAATAACGTTGGCCTGGGCATGCACTGTGCATAAAGTGCAAGGACTAAGCCTTCAAAAGTCAGTGGTCAGCTTTGAGCTAAGAAGACAAAAATTCTTTAACTACGGACAAATGTATGTTGCATTAAGCAGAGCAACAGCATTGCAGGGTTTATTCCTTCTTGGTCCTTATTGCAGACAAGCAATTAAATCTGACCCTAGAGCAGCAATGGAATATGAAACTTTGCGTCAAACATCTGTCATGAAACCTGTACATGTTCCTGATGAAGTACATAGATCAAAGTTTACTGTCGTCCTGTCAAATGTTAGATCTTTAAAAAACATTGTTTAGAAGTCAAGTTAATTCCTTCACTGGTATGTTCTGATGTAATGCTTTTCGCAGAGACTCAGTCAAAACCAGACTCTGATACAAATGCTATTTTGAATTGTCTAAATGAATTTCAAATAATCTTTAACAATGAACTTCACCATTACAGTAGCACTGCTGCGTGTTTTCGTGATACTGTACAAGTGAAGCATAATGAGCACATAACAAGTGGCTTTTCAGTTTTAGAGTTCACAAAGAATACATTTTCTGCTAATGCTACACTCACTTTTTTGTTGATATACAAAGAGCAAAACATGCCATTGGCATCTTTTTATGAAACTTTGGCTTACTGCGTTCAGTCAAAGAATATAGATGTCATTCTTGGAGATTTCAACATTGATGCATTATCACATGATTTTCCTTTGCTTTCTGAACATGGATTTATTTCATTAATTGACACTCCCACTCATATATCAGGATCTGTTTTAGATCATGTTTATGTAAAAGATACTTTGAATGAATCTTTTGAAACTATTGCAACAGTATATCCCGTATATTTTTCAGATCATGATTCTATCACACTGATATTTTGTGATAAATTACAACAATTATAGCAATATACTGTTTTTTTAGAAAATGGATTGTGAAAATTCACCAAAAAAAAGAAGATTAACATATTTTGCTAACTCTCCTTCCCCTTCAAAGAAGTCAGCTTCAAGCTCAACAATGCTAGAGCGATTTATTAGCTTAGAGCTCTATGGGTAAGTCCATTAACATTTAATTTACAGTATACAGTATTTTTTGCAAACTTCATTATATGCTTCAGTGACAGACATGAGAGGGGGGCAGTGGTTGATCCATAACCTTTTTATTGTGTAAATTCTTTAAATTGGTTCTGTTTACAAATTTAGCTCCTTTTTTTGTTTTACTGTTCATATTTTATTTAAACAATTATACCAGATGCATGATCACAACTGTGGTACATACCAAATTTGATGAAAAGAGTTTCATCCATGCTTCAACTTTTAACACTATTTTTCTCTCTGCAGACTTCACGGGTTACATCACAAGTGTTGCTGAGCTTGACTATAGTCAAAATGGTAATCCATTTTATGACATTCATATCAAGACCTCTATTGAAAAGGCAGAGCTTGTTAGGGTTATGGTTCGTGCAAATCCTGGTGTGAAAAGGCAACTTTTTGTTCAGAAGCAGGCATCTGCCCAACCAATTACATTGAAAAACATTGAAAAGACTGACTCAGGAACATCATTTTTTAATTCCTTCAAAGGCAGCTGCATAGAGAATTGCATGGATATTATTTCTTTTAAAATGGATGAATTCATTTTGTGAATTTGTCTGAATTAGATTCAGAAGCTTCTGGATCCTTTAATATTCGTGGCAACCTTCACTGGACCAAGGAACCAGTGGAAATTCAAGTGAGAAAGAAGCCTTATTCTTCAGGTGCTACCATGCCAACGTTGGTGAGGGAAGGGATCATTGCTGACATAACTGCCCATTACCCAATTTCCATCTGGTCAGACCATGTTAACCTGCCAGATGATACATGGTACACACTCACTGATGTTGTCATCAAGAATTATCAAGGCAAAAAGTTACAAACTACCCCAAGAACAACTGTGTTACAAGTTTCTTCTGAAGATACCATTGACTGGGCCACAATTTTGCCAGATATTGAGAAAGTTGAGCATCCGTGGCCTGCAAAACCATCCAACACAGGAAATTCTACTTTGCAGAATGTTGATATCACAAGCGTTAAGGTTAATACTTATCCACAGTGTGCCAATTCCAAATGCAAGAAGAAAGTTCTCATTATTCCTGGTGAGAATGTTGTCAAATGCAATTCATGTGAGAGAAAAATGCTGCCTTCAAAATGTCCATGTGGACTCAATTGTATAATTGATGTGGTGGATAATAAGAATGAATGAAATTTCTTTAACCATATTTCCAACAGAATTAGGAAAACTTTTCCATGAAGAAGTCGTTGAATCTTATGGGATGCAACCAGACCTACTCGAAGAAAAAATCTTGATGCTTAATTCTGTTGATGTTACATTTAACAAAAAGAATATAGTAACCAAGATTGCCATCAACGAAAAGGAAGACAGTGAAGAGGGAAGTGACCCATAAACAGCAAACTGTTGTCTTTCAATTTTGTAACAAATGAATTGACTCTTTCTTTATAATCAGTTCTGTTAAATAATTTCTTGAAGAAGTTGCAAGGAATCTAAAATGTAAGTTATTGACCCAAAACTGAACTTTCAACTGTAGCACACACTCTGAATGTATACAGTGACATCACGTGAAGTCGCGAAAGAGCCAATCAAATTACAGCAAAAGGCGAAACGGGTCACATGAACAGCGAATGATATGTTCGAAAATGGAGTTCGGGACACAAATTTGGAAGTTTCGCCAGCGTAAACCGTATTTTTTTCGTGATAGCACAATTAGCAGAATAATTAGTGAAATAATTCAAAATTTCAGGAGAAAATCGAAAAACAAAATCCATTACCCTGGTTAAAATAATAAACCAAACATTCAGTGTGAAATACATCGCCATATACCCTCAAACAAAAAAGCCTTTGTGATTACACGGTTCGCCATTTCGGCCCATTGTTTTTGGGCGTTCGACCCATTGTTTCGGGTCGAATCTATTGTTTTTGGCAAGGAAAATGTGTCATCACATGACTCCGCAGAATATATATATTAGATAGGCGTGCTTGCTGAACTTATAGATGGTTCAAGTTGGAGAGGAATCACGGACACATACCTTGTTATTGGATATCGTCTAGGGAATCCGTCCAGTTAAATGGTTGCAGCTCTAAAATTGTTAATAGATTGATGGAATATTCAGAAATACATGACAGTTGTTTGTGTGAAGCTTGAAGAGATTACAGTGAACGGAAACTAACGCTGCAAAGAGGAACAAAATGATAAAGTCACGGATACAACAGAGGTATCGTGATATATATTTGAAAAGTCCAACTGGCTTTCGTTTCTCTGATGTTCTTTTCACTCCAACAACTCTTCTGATTTTCATGGGACACTGCAAAACGTTACATCATCAGAACCCTGTATTTTTGCCGGAACTATTCCAGAGAAGAGAGATGCAATCTCAGAACAAAGGACACCATTCTATTTCCCGGCAGATCCACTGCGGCCTGCGGGATGAATTCTATATGTGTTGGGGGGTGGCATACTCTAAAACAGCATACCAGATTGCTTGCTGTTGGCGAAAAACCACAACATGGGCTGGGGAAGAATGCAATTTCAAGTTATGATTTTGTTGCAAATACCTTAAATGACAATAATGATTATTAAAGTCCGTATTCCAGATTCCGGATTCTGTGTTTTAAAGATAGCCGTCTCTGACGTTGGAATGACTAATACCAAAATATATCAAATTTCAAATAGTGATGTAAATCCTGACTCGAGGGCAGAACACCGTTCGCTGGAAATAACATTTTGGGACGAGATCTCGGTAGTTTAGTTTAACTTGGACACATCTCTGTAAATAATGAGAACATCGAAAAGCGAAAAACACGGAGCTGCTCAGCAGATTCCAGGCTAACGTTGTCTGGAATTTTCGAAATGAATTCAAGAAGAATTGCAGAGAAAATCACTCGAGAATCGAGGTGGAAATTTGCTTCCTGTGGCAAGTCAGGCCGATTCTTTTGTGGAAAACAATAGACTTCCTGGGAAAGTTTTGGATTCAGAAAAAGCTGAATATCTCGAAAACGAAAGAGAAATTCTCGAAAAGCGATTTTCATTACCTTCCCAAGGATATGTGGAGCAGTTCGGTGCGTTTTTCACGGCGCTAGACCGAAAACTGTAGGAGGAGTTCACGGAGAGCAGAGGGCGAGTTTTCCTTTGTTTAGAGCACGTCACGTGACGACAGCTCCTATCTCATATATATATTCTGTGATGTCACGTGACGGGGGCGAAACTCTACCTAAAACAATAGATTCGACCCGAAACAATAGGTCGAACGTCCCAAAACAATGGGCCGAAACGGCGAATCGGTGATCAAGAAGGCTTTTTTGAATGGGGGCGCACAAGGTTGGCACTTGCATGAAAAGGCTCCCTTTCTGGAGTAGGCAAAAGTTATCTATTTTTGGAAGCCTATTTTAAAAGAACTTTTGAGTTATTCCATTAATTATTCCACTAATTGTGCTATCACGAAAAAACGACGGTTTACGCTGGCGAAACTTCCAAAATCGCGTCACGAACTCCATTTTCGAACAGAGTGTTCGCTCTTCACGTGACCCATTTCGCCTTTTGCTGCAATTTGATTGGCTCTTTCGCAACTTCACGTGAAAAGTCACGCAATTTTTGTTATTATGCAAATTTGCCCTCGGGTTGAACAGCAGGTACTTTTGGAGAAGACGCGTGTTTTTGTTTTCAACACAAAGGATAACTGGGCGCCTTTCAAAATGTTTTACGACCTGAATTATCTTTGTAAAGCCTTGCTAATTGTTTGAGAGACCTCTGGAAAATTACAGGAGACAATTGAGAACACAGGTGATAGCTTTGTTTTGCTTTTGAGTGAGATAGTTTTAGTTTTTGTACGACTGCCATTGTTGCTTCGGCATGCTTGCGACGTCAGTCAATGTTTCTTGATAATAGATAGACAGGCGAGCGCAGCAAGCTAACCCCTTGTATCTGGGGTTGAAAGAGGCATGACATTGACATTTCGAGCTAGAGCTCTAAATATACCATGATGCATGCCCTACGGTAAATCTTTTACATTATCATTAGTAGACGGGTTGAGCAAATGAGGCATGCCGAACGATACAAGAGTACACATTACAGAATGTGACTAAGAGAGGTTGTTTGACACCAAAGAACAAGTTCTCACATCACATCAACGAATTCATTCTGCAAAGACTTCCAACACCCCGGAAACAATACCTCAGCGTTGAGACAATCCAAACAGATGATCCAGAAGAGGCTGCAGCAAATCGCATGGAGTTTCTCAATGCACAAACTCCTGGTGGAATGCCTCTTCACTCACTACAGTTGAAGGTATGCATGCACACTATATTTCAACACTTCTTTTAAATTTCTCTTGCTATACAACTTTACTCAATCTCATTCTCTTACAGGTAGGGGCTACAATCATCTGAAAACATCTGAAAACATTCCCTGAAAACATGTTAAATCGTATTACTTTGTATAGTGTTTATCAGAATCTAACCTTGAGCTTGCAAAAGATCATGGTGTATATTTCTGTTGTTGGTCATCCTGAAAATGAACTTATGAAAAACCGTTTACATTTCATGTCATTGTGGGGTATACTTTGAAGCTGCGAAGTTTCAGACTCATGTTGGTTAATCGAAAGAAAGTTCAAGTGTCATAAGTGACCACATTGTATATATTCTATTCAGCTGACTTTATACATATTAGACTCTATATATATACCCTCTATATACTCTATATAATGGGTAAAGGAATAAGGGCCAGAGTTTTAGATGAAGACCCTTTCCCAGTCACGCGCGACATATGCAAGGATACATCTGAAACTGTGGTTCAAACAAGTAGATTTTTTGGAGAGCCCGGTGAGGACATCTAAAAATAGTTGAAAAGCTTTGATAGGGTATCCAAGGCAAATTACTGGATGCAAAGACGTCAGCGTGACATTCTACCAGCGTTCTTATGGGAATGTGCTGCTGAGTTTTTTATGAAGAACGGCCCAGCAAACTAAATCTCCCAGAGTTGAAAGAACAATTAATGAAACATTTTTGCCTAAAGAAGCCAGGAGGTTTATTATGCCTAACTCTACGGTCGAAAAAAGGGTGAAACTGAAGGCTCTAACGATTTTGGTAGAGAAATTCAGCAACTTGTCCGCAGGGCATACACAGAAATACCGGTAGAACACCAAGATACACTAATGAGGGAACACTTTGTTAATGGGTTATGTCCTGAGTTGAAACGCATAGTGCTGATTTCAGATCCAACATCATTCCTTAAGGCAAAGGACATTGCAATGCGAGAGGAAATATATGAACAGGTCACCAATGCCACTGCCCCTTTGGTAAGGCCAAAAGGGGCAGTGGCCAAAATGTCATCTTTTCTCCTTCTGCACCTGTTAATTCTAGATCTGTGGAGCAGGGTATGAATGAAACGTTAGATCGCCTCAAGGGAGTAATTGAAACACTTGCCCTGCTGATGTAGAATATGCATTCTGCACCAAGGCCTGAACGTCAACAATGGAGAGCAGCAAGTCGTGAATGAAACTTCAGTTGTACTGATGGTAGGCCAATTAATAATCTTCCGCTGCAAAACTCTGTCTACTTTCAAGCTGGCAATGAACGCTCTCTTCAGAACATCAATCCAAATACGAGTGTTACCGCATGGTTTATTCTCAATCAGCAAGATCCAACTGTACGTGATTACCTCTACCATGAAATTCCAGAGTGCTACACCTACAATCAAAGAACAAGAATGTGGCGCAAAAGACAAAAAAAAACAAAGCCAATCATTGGTGGGATATACAAAGCCAATCCAAGACGGGAAGAAAATTACGCACTCAGGCTTCTACTACTGAACTGGCATGGAGCAACATCATTTAAAGATATTCGCACAGTCAACAATCAGCTTCACGACACATTCAAGTGTGCTGCACTGGCCATGAGATTACTGAAAGACGATGCCGAACACAGACGCTGCATGTGTGAAGCAGCTCTCTTCAACATGCCTTCACAGTTGAGAGAGCTCTTTGCAACACTGTTGATGTTTCAACCATCATCAGATCTTCCAGCTCTGTTCAACGAATTTGTTGATGTCATGAGTGAGGAGTGAGGACAGACAAGAACAGCTAACAGATGCCACAGTCACATTCGCGGACAGGCACATGTACCAGTGCCTTCTCGACATTGACAACGCTTTGCATGTTCACGGCCACTCCATTAACAACTATCCTGACCTGCCAGACCTACCTACCAATTTTTTTATACCCACACCTGGTAAGCATCCTTTCCACCTGGGGTCAACTGCTTTCATAACTATTCAAATTTTATATTTCAAATTTTAACACATTTGTATCCATTTTCAGATGAAGATCACATATATATCATCACTGAACGGCAACAACGACTGGCAATGCTAACAAGTCTCAACCTAGAGGAACTTGAGATCCACACAAAAGTCATCAAAGCTGTACAGAATCAGTCTGAACAGAATTGCTACTTTGTAGATGGGCATGCAGGCACAGGGAAGACTTTCCTATACAACACTCTGGTGCACAGCCTACAGTCCATGGGACACAAAGTTCAGTGCATGGCGTGGTCAGGTATAGCAGCAACACTTCTAATCAATGGAAGTACAACACATTCGACATTTCAATTTCCCATTCCGCTGCTACCAAACTCCACATGTAACATCGAGATACAGAGTGCATGAGCTCAAATGCTACGAAACGCCACGAAACGCCACCTTCTTCGTCTGGGACGAAGCCTCCATGATTCCTGGAAATGCCCTAAGAGCAGTGGACTTCTTGCTCAGAGACATCACCCACGTGAAAAGGCCATTTGGCGACAAGTTCATGCTTCCTAGAAGTGATTTCCGTCAGGTGCTGCCTGTCATCAGCAGAGCAAGCAGAGAAAAAATTGTTGCAGAAAGCCTCAAGTCATTGCAAATCAGAGATCTTTGGGGCATCTTTGAGCAGCATCGCCTTCACAGAAACATGTGGGCTATACAGGATGCAACCTATCAGGAATTTTCCGAATGGCTTCTGCAAATTGGCAATCACACCAAGCCTCACAACGAGAATGAGATTATCACCTCACCAGACAGAATTTGCGTCAACTCGAGCCAACAGATGATCGACTCAATATACCCACATCCAACATCAGGTGAAGCTAATCTCATGCTCAATCTACTACCAATGTCGGAACGATGCTGCCTAAGGCCAAAGGATGAGAATTCTCATGAAATTAACAAACTCATTCTCCAAAGACTTCAAACTCCAACACATACATACTTCAGTGCAGACAAAGTACTCACAGATGACCCAGCAGAGGCACACGCATACCTGATGGAGTTCCGAAGTCCACAGACCCCAAGCGGCATGCCACTACATAAATTCGAGCTGAAGGTGCCATGATTAAACCATCAACAAAACTTCTCAGAAACAAATTCATCAACAATGATATATTTCTAACGCATTCTTTTGCAGGTTGGTGCAATCGTCACCCAAAAAAGGCCTCTGCAATGGCACACCGTTGATTGTGCGTCAAACAACATGTCCTTACTGCAGATATCATCACCATTGCACACAGAGGCCAACAAGTCATGATTCCAAAGATAACAATGAGCTGTTCCGAATCGAGCCTTCCTTTCACACTTTCTCGAAAACAGTTTCCAGTCTGACTGGCATATTGTCTCACTATCAACAAAGCACAAGGCCAATCATTGAAACATGTGGGCATTTACCTTCCACAGCCACTCTTCAGCCATGGACAGCTCTATGTAGCCATGTGTAGAGCAAAATCATTTGATGGAATTAAGGTATTCATACCGGAGCAAGGAGACAAAGAACGTTGTCTATCCTGAGGTCTTATGAACAAATCACCTGCAATCTTCATAGCGCATCAGCCAGTTCATTTCAATTACTTCTGAAATAGTAATGCCTCTCAATCGGCATTTGGTGCCCCCCATTCGTTTATATCATATGAAACTACATACTACTATATTTGAACCTCCAATATTTCCCACAATTGATTCAATCAAAATTTCAACCCAACACAACACATGACACATATTTCAAATACAAAAAATTTGCTCTAACACCTATCAAATACCTTCTTTGTTGGCAACTTTCACATGCTGCAACTATTTCCTGCCTTGCAGAGTAAATTCATTGATGGACATGTGCATCAACAGTCTGCATATTTCTGTTATTTCATCTAATTGACACATTTCTACAACTAAATACTTCCCACAATAACAATCTCATTGAAATTCAACCTCCATAACAGCCCTTAAAGATGTCAACACCGTGTAATGCAATTCATTTCATCTCTGTCACCTCTTCCGTTTGTATGTTTACTGACTGCCATGATTTTATCTGTTGTAGATTCCAAACAACAGCACAGAGTTGCATTCGCAGACTGCCTTGCATTCATTGTTGCCCCCAATTGTCACATTATGGGCAGTTGGGGCACAGGGGACTATTAGAGTCACGTCGGACGCCGCAGGGAGTAAGGGATTTGCTGCAAATCTTGAAAACGAATGGTTTGCAGCAGCTTGGCCTCTTAGCCTTAACCCCCTGAATATTGCAATCAAAGAACTAATTCCCATTGTTTTGGCGGCTCGCCTTTGGGGAAACTCTTGGCAACATAAGAGAGTGTTATTTCGATGTGACAATATGGCAGTGGTGCAATGCTTGCAACAGGGAACGTGCAAAGAACGGCATCTGGCCTACCTGTTGCGGGAACTCTCAATTCTCGCTATTACTAAAAATTTTATATTCACTTCGGTACACATACCTGGGCGCAATAATGTCGCAGCTGATGCCCTCTCTCGCTTTGATTTTCAGACGTTTCTCACGAGCATGCCAACCGCAGATCGAGTTCCGCAGGTCATCCCCCAAGGTTATCTGAACCGGTTGTTGTTTCCGCCTTGGATCAAGGCTGGCAACATTTAATGGCGAACTCTCTCGCAACTAATACACAGAAGACGTACACATCTGCGCAAAAACAGTTTGTTAGATTTTGTGAGAAACACGGATGCCTCAACGACCAAGGGTCTCCTCTCCCTGTTTCGGAATTGACTCTGCTTCGCTTTATTTCGAGCCTTAGCATGACCTGTAAAGCCTCGCCAATCAAGGTTTACTTGTCGGCCATCCGGGCACTCCAGCTACGTCATGGGTTTGGCGACCCATTGGTCGGTAATATGCGGCTTCCCATGGCCATTCGCGGACTGGGCAGGCTACAAGCAAACCCGCCCAGACACAAAATGCTGATCACCCCTTTAGTTCTCCACGTGCTTAGCCTTCAGTTGAACTTGACGAATGGTGACGATATTATGTTTTGGGCAGCATGCCTCACAGCTTTTTTCGGTTTTCTACGTGCTTCTGAAATTATCGTACCCCCCGAGGGATTTCCTGAGGGCAGGCATCTAACAGTGAACGACATCTCCATCGATAAACATCCGGTTCCGGATCGGGTGTTCATTAAACTAAAGTTTGCCAAGACCGACCAGTTTGGGCGAGGCTGTACGGTAATGTTATCTACCACCGGTTCTCCTCTTTGCCCGGTTTCGGCTCTGATGCGTTATCTACATCGTCGCGGGAACTCAAAGGGTCCTTTGTTCACTTGGGCAAATGGTGACCCCCTGTCTAAACGAATTATGAATGCCAAGTTGCAATCTCTTCTCCGTCTATGTGGCTGGCCGAAGACATTTTCATTGCACAGCTTTCGTGTCGGGGCCGCAACAACCGGGGCCTCCGTTGGCTTGCCGGACTATTTAATTCAAGCCTTAGGCCGCTGGACGAGCAGTGCGTATAAAGTGTATATCAAATTACCACAAAGCTAGCTGATTAAAGCTTCGTGTGCGCTTTCACAGGCGACTCACTGAATCGAATTAACACTTGCATTCACAAGGACTGCCGAGGTTGCTTATCCGTTATTATTGTCGTTATTTTCTGTTCCTATTTTATCTTGTTGTTTATGGCTTACATTATGACTGTTATTCACTAGCTGTTTATTTGTTTGCTTGTCTGAGTTTAGTCGCGAATTCCATATCTGTGCCTACAGCATTAGTGCCTGGTTGACAGGTAGTGTGTCACATTCCTTGCCGAGCCGGCATTTTCTAATAATATAATAAGCAAGCGTTCGGACCTCGTCAAAGGTACTGAACAACAACAACAACGACAAAAACATCCACAGAGCGTTCGGACTTCGTTGAAGGTACTGAACAGCAACAACAACATCGAAAGAATAATAATAAAAGCGTTCGGACCACATCGATGGTACTGAACAACAATATGTAAAGCGTTCTGACCACATTGATGGTACTGAACACCAATATGTAAAGCGTTCGGACCACATTGATGGTACTGACCAACAATATGTAAAGCGTGCGGACCACATTGATGGTACTGAACAACAAGTGTAAAGCGTTCGGACCACATTAATGGTACTGAACAAAAACAAAATACCACCGTAGAACATGCCACTCTTTCGGGCTTGTATGGCCTTATGCCAGCAGTCCTTTTGGCTTTTGGTTTCCTTTTGAGGTTGCCGGCGGCTGCCAGGTGGTGTCGTCTGTGAGGGGCCTCCATTATTATTTATTATTGTTTCGTTATAATTTGTTTAGCCTTACCATTTGTTCCTGACCTGCCATTTTTCTAGGTGTTATCATTTGGAGGGGAGAGAAATTGTTGACCCCCCCCCATATTGAATTGCTGACAGACTAGTTTGCTATTAGAAAGATACCTTGGATATAAGAAAATATAGAAAAGAAAATTTACGTTTGTGATTTCGATGGGGTCACATGCGTTCTGTGGCGGAATGGTTTTCGGAATCGGAATCACCGACCGTAAATTCCTTTCTCTACTCAAGCAATCCGGGCCGGTAGGCTAACCGCCCAATTTCTTGGGATAACATTAAATGCTGGTTAATCTAAAAATTAAGCAGGGTTAATGTTCGAAAGATAATTGCCTTATTGCGTGGCTGCCAGTATTCTGTATCTACTTGCCAAGTCGGATACTAGCTGCCATACACAGCTCATCAACATACCGGTGAGATCTAGGGGGCCCATTAGTACTGTCAGGCAATCAATCGCGTGCGGCTTGTTTGACGAACGGCGCACATGCGCAGAGAGTATTATTAGACTACACCCCAAGGCTAAGAGTTGTGCGTTAAGTAGCCTGTTCAATCATTGTTCGCTGGAGCTCATAGCAAGAGCACAATTTCTCCCTCCCTCCCTGTTCCCCTCTATTGTTTTTTTTGAGTTATTTCATCATTATTTCGCAGTTTAACCATCCGGTTAAAGTCTGCCTGGTGTACCGGCCGGAATGGTTTTCGGAATCGGAATCACCGACCGTAAATGCCTTTCTCTACTCAAGCAATCCGGGCCGGTAGGCTAACCGCCCAATTTCTTGAGATAACATTAAAAGCTATTTATTGTGTTTTTCTTTACTTTGCAGAGATGCTAACGTGGCTCAGTCCATACATATCCCTTAGGAAAAACAGAGCCCTTACAGACGCCTTGGCGATTCGGTCACCGTTAACAAGGAATTTGCAGACATCAGTGAGAAGGCTTGAGCCGCACAAAATGCATTTCCGTAAACACATTTTTGCATGTAGAAGTAATTAACAAGTTGGAAAACAAATAACTACTTGTGCATGAGTGTGAACTCTTAGAATGGGAAATGAATTCAGTTTCTCTTTTAGGAAATTAAAACGGAGGTTATGCAGCTGGTGGACAATGCCTTTTCTGCGCCAGTTATGTTCCTCAAGGAAGAAGAAAAATGCACAAGAGAGAACTTTAGAAATAAGGAAAGTAAACATCTGGAAAAGGTTAGCATTAAAAATAACAATCAAAACTTTACAAATATCATCACAGAAACCAGACGGATTACAATATCACGCAGTGAAAAACGAATAAGGATGCCGTAACCCAATTTGTAATAGACATAGATTGTAGAATATAGATATTTGTATGAAACATGAAACAAGAAATAGGAATTATCACAGTTTTCGTAGTCACATTGGATCACAATAGTCACAATAGTAAAATTTTGACTTTCCATTTCAGCACATAAAGTCCTGTTAAATGCATTCTCTCCCGCAATCGCAAAGTGGCTGCAATATGGTGAGTTATGAGTCTCACAAATGCCTAGTACTCAGTTTGGTGGTACGGGATTGTGCCATCCAATTTTATGATTAACAAACTCCTGCATTTGAATTGGTTTGCATTTTAGCAATGGATGGTGGAGAACAGCCTTCATTCAGTAAGAGCAATGATAATGAACCAATAGGTGATGAGCTGAAGGGGAAGCTTAAGACGATAGAAAAAAAATTCGACAACCAGCTGGAAAATGGAGAGAGAACAATTAAACAAAACAATCCAATACTAGTGAGTACAAGAAATATGACGTTTCGATAATACTCAACAACATTATAAAATTAATTTCTTCACGTTTATAATTTAGCTTTTCACCGGCAATTAAACCAACAATTAAATTCCAAAAATGGCTCAATTTTTGAATGATGAGAAAATTAGCTAAAGTAATATTTGAAGTTTTTTCTCAAGGAATCATTGTCACAGCCTTCGAAGGCAAAATATAAGGAGTTCACCCCGAGAAAACGGCAAGCATTTGAAATGGTGAGCTTACGTCTTTTAGTTATATACCAGTATCATGAAAACCTCATTGGGCAATGTCAATAGTTATGATGATTGGTTGATTCATTTTCCAAAATAGTGTTCGTGACTTTTGTGCCTTTCAAAGTTTAAAATCCAAGTAACGTTTGTGAACGGGGATGTCTTATTGTCTGTGGCCAATTTTGGGACTAGGATGAAATTGGTTGGATGAGAAACATGGATTGCATGTATTTGCTGATTTCAGTGGAAATTTCTTTTCAAAATTGAACATGCTTTCATTTTTGTTAAAAAATTAATGATCTTCAGCTCCAACCCTTGTAACAAAGAAATGACGCTCCCCAAAACAAAATTTGTTCTTAAAGTTTTCAAAGTTATCCTTCCATTACTAACCAATACAAAACTTCTATACAAAACTTCTAAGCAAAATAGTAAACATATTGTAGGCTTCATGTGAGTTGCTAATCCAAAACAGAAGTCATTAGTTTGCTTTTGCAACCTTTTCAGGGCGTGCAATGGTCTCGTCGGCAAGTACAAGCTGAAGCAGTTAACAAATTTATTTCTGAAACAAAATGACACAGCAAACAATAGACACAATCTCAGGAATAAGAAGGATTTTGTTCATATAAGACCGAACAATGAATATGGAAGAAACAGCTTACGATATAGAGGGCCTATTGTATGGAACGCTTTGCCTATTGACATCAGAAAAGCTGCCACGAGAGAAAACTTTAAAGCAAAGCTCAGACGCATATCTAATACGATCGAAAGTATTCAATTTGAAAAAGAAACTGTTGTCCTGACTTACAAGAATAAAGACTTTATTTACTTTTAAAAATACTTTGCATATTTTATACCCGGTTATTTTCATGGTTTTATTAAAGGCTTAGCATAGGTTGTTCTTTATTTATAATTTAATAATAATTTATTTTTAAAATTGTACATCTAGGGTTAGCTTAGGTTGCTTTGTGTACCAAAATCACGAGCGTAAGTAAGGTGAGCCCTTTGAATTAAATTCTGTTCCACCGCTTTTTCTTAAAGGGTCAATATCCAGAAGTTGTGGAGCTGCAATACATAAGCAAGTTATTGTACAACATTTTTATTCTTTCGAAGCAATGACAGTAAGAAATATGAACGATAGGACATGTGGCTTCTGTGGCATTATAGGAGAGCTTTACTGTGGAGATGGGAATGCCAAGAACTGTTGCTTTTCACATCAGGTAGTATTTATTACTAAGTGTTATTTCTTTAGCAAAAATACTTCCAGATACTTCCATTGCTTCCAGATATTCCTTCGATCAAAAGATACAAGTGAAAAGGTAGAAAAGGTTGACAAAGTTTCCATATAGTGGATGGTCCTAAGCTTGAGGCCAAGGATTATTATGTGGTTTTATTAACAAAGTTTTGAATGATTCTCTTGATAATTCTATGTTATGTTATCAGAAGGTAAGCAGGGCAACCGATGATCCTTGAGATTCATGTAATCCACTTACAAACGAGAAAAATAAAGATTTCACCAAAGAAAATTTAACTGACAATGAAGTTAGTATATTGAAAAGGTTAAACTGGACTTAATTGGGCTAGAATATTTCCAACTGCAAAGATGGGTCAGAATGTTTCAAACCTTTTCTGCATTTGCGAAAACACCACCAGAACGGTTTGCAGATATAATATTATTCCTTGCAGATTGATGATGAAAATGTCCCGGAAATAGCTGTGGACGATGTGACTTGTGGTGGTTCTGCTAATGTAAGTGCAATGAACATGCCTTACCTATTGCAAAGATTTCATGCTTACATTTAACAGGACACCACATTCCACTGCTTATAGACCAAATGTAGTTTATGCACAATGTTCATGCACTGAACATTTGGTTGATAAATTTACCAACAATTTTTTTCTGACGAACATTTTAATGTATTTTGGGGTGACCAAAGTTACCTTTTATTGGGAGGAAATTACAGGCTTCTAGTGAAAACTTGGAGAGAACATGAAGCCAGGCACAGGAAGATCAGCTAGACAATGTTGGCAGTGGAAGACTTGAAGCAATGCTTCAAAAAATCAAACTTTATTTAGTTGAAAGAAGCACATACGCCAAAAGTAAACTGAAGTTTTTGATTCCTATGAATGAAATCCCGCCCATAATACCACCAATGCAAGGAAAGGCAAAGCTGAACACCGAAACATCAAAGAAAAGTGTTTATCTCAAAGACGAACTGGACAGTAAAGATGGTACATACATAGGCAATTATACCTTTTCGCCATTTAAATTCATTATACCCCGAAACCAACTTTGGTATGTATGTGAAAACGAATCATTAAAATTTGAAAATAACTTATGAAAAAGTCCAAGATTAAGATATCAAGTTCGTAGCAACACTGAAGTTCTTGTTAAGGTCTTGTAAACAGTTCTTGCAAATACCACAATATGGTTTCTTAAATGGGATACAAAATGGATTGCATACAAAAATGGTTGTATAAGTACACGCTCTTTTCAAAAAGGTGATCCTGTTATGCTTTCAAAGTACATTAAGGATAATGACATCAGTGTGGCCCACTTTGACAGCATGAACAAAGAAAAGCTGACAATAATTGCCCAATATTGTAAAACAGCAACAAACGGTGTTTCAATTGTATGTATAATGTTGCTCTTCCATTTACTCTCTTCTCAAGAACAATTTCCAAACCCATTCTCAAGTAGATATGTATGTGGAATGATATAAATAATTGATGTTACCCTTCCATTTTCCTGCAGAAATCCCATATTGCTTAGGCTTATCGAAAAATACAAAATTGTGCAGGTCATAATTTTTCCTCAAAGTTTCCTATATCCCCTGCATTTGAAGTATGTCATATCTGTTTGACTTATTTGGAATTATCCCATATCCCCTTATGCCCTACATTTTTTATAAGAACAAAAATGGGCTGCACTTGAGGGCATACAAAGATATTGAGATGTGAGCAAAGCCGGTCATGTGAGATTTTACTGTAAATGAATGAAAATGGCTTTTTAATCTTCAATCCCAGTTATTGGCAGTCATAACAATATCAAAATGAAGGTTTTCTTCAGGCATCATTGCCTGAAGACTGTTATTTTTAGTAGCATAAGTCAAAATTTTAAAACAATCTACACAAGGTTCCTTTCAATTGGCCCCCAATGAAAAATAATGCGTGCATGTGTTTTTGAGATAACTACAATGCTATAAAATTATTTCACATATTGATAAAATGAAAGATTCAATGAGTAATTTTATTTCCCAGGATAAATTACGACATAATCTGCAAGCACTGTATGCCACCATACTTGTTGGTTCCTCTCCCTGCCATGCATTTACAAAATCAAAAGGTCACACTGGACGCTTCTACCATCTTTTCTCCAGACATGGGGCAAGAACGATATAGAAGGGAGTTGACCAAATGTTAGCCTATGGAGTCATACAGAACGTATCTGTTCTTTGTACGAAATTTAAAAAAGGATTTATTTACAGTATATTCTTTAAAATGGTCATGGTAACCACCAACATGCACACTTGATTCCTCTGTGCTTACATTACCTATTTCAGTCATTCTTTAAACTTTGTTTTATACTGAGGCTATAATTTGTCTGTTTATCTTGTTAATTTTACTTTCTAGTACAGTGGCATAAAATTTTTGATATTAACCGAGTCAGTAAGAGATGCCTCTGATCTGTGTCTATTGTTACGGCACCCACCAATCACATTCAATTGTGATGCAGTGTGCAAATTTGTGAGACACATTAACATCAGAGAGCCTAGAGTGGCCAGGGATTACTGGGGTGCATATGATGGTTGCTTCGAGATTCCCAGTGCAAAGAACAAACTGAATTCCCTAGGTCATAATACTTATTTGCATGACCTTAAAAAGAGAGAAACTCATTTGTGAAATGTGAAAGTTTTCTCATATTTTCAGATATTGTATTACTATATTTCAATATTTCAATATTGTAGGGACCATGGTGGAAATTTTTCTTTGCAATGTTTTTGATGGCTCCATACTTGCTTATTATTCACATGAATGAAACGTCCCTATTACTTATGCCCACAAGTTACCCCCCCCCCCCTCCAAGATCACTTGGCCTCTAACATTTCTCCATGAATAATTTTTAATTGACTCTTACCAAATTTCAGGGCATCAGTGTTCCCGCTATCGTGCCACCAGAATACAGAGCCTGAAATATTAAAATATCAGGTGTGCCTTGTGATAGCATGTCCCATCCAGTTAGTATCCCTCTTAAAACATACAATTTTATTATATAACATGATAAACAATGTTCTAAACTTGATAAAACAATGGAATGACTAAAGTATAATAGTAATATATGGTCTATTGGTTAGTGTTCGAGGTTGTCAAGCTGATGCTAATGTCCTCATTTACATTCAATTCTCTCTGGCCAAACACAGTTCTACTTCCACGTAGGCAAACACCAACTGCCTTACAAAGGCCCATGGATATTTTACGGCACATCCAAGTTAGAACTTCATTGTATGGTTTTGCTTGCTTATCCGCTATCATATCTGCTAATCGTGCCACAAACTTGTTACACTCCCTGCCCATGCCACCGGTTGCTGAGAACAATAGAGTTGTGAACGAACCACGGAACACTAGAGGTGTGAACCATCCAGTTTCAGGGAAATCAAGGCACTACATGTTCAGGGATCGATTTCACACATCCACAAATCCACACAAGTCTCCCTTATGTTGATACCACAACATTAAAAAGTGGTCACAAGCCACCGCCATGAAAACGAGCTACCAAGAATCGAAGGACAAGCGTCTCAGAAGTTCTCGCATGCAGAGTTTTCACAAGCATTATTTTTACGATTACTTGATGGACTTTTATCAAAACGAAGAAATTGTCAATCGAGAGCGGCAAAAACTAAAAGAAAAAACATAACACGTGATCAATACATGAGATTTGTCATTAAGAGTGAATGAAGAACATAAAAAATCAAGAACTTTGTACTAATATGGAATTCCAGTGCACGTTATTATCAGTACTAAAACTTTTTTTACGAACATTGGCTTTACTTGTTACTAAAATTTATACAACATCTTTATCTTTAAATACAGTCAACTCTGTCTAATTCGAACACCCTGAGGCAGCTTGAAAATGTTCGAATTACAAAAAAGTTCGAGTTATGGAGGTTCGCTTTATAAGAATCGGTTCATTAGTGACCCTTGAAGGCACAGAGAATTTCGTTCGGTGAAATTATGCAAGGAGGTGAAATAAGAATGGGGGGGTGGAAATTTTACAGTATGTTTAATATGGGGCAGTCATTTAACAAATGATCTAATGGAAAAAATGTATGACAATAATAGTTGATTGCAATTTGTAAGAGCATCCTATTGAGTATTTTTACCCCCCCTCAAATTTACGCATGCACACTTCTTATAAGCAAATCATCAATAAAAAGCTTACTCCTAAGTTTAATTCATTGAAGAAATTTTCAGTAGTCAATTTAAAATAATAAGCTTGCAGACCTATTAATTAGCATTCTAAAATATTCACATAAACTCTTTTCTTGTTTTTGTTAGACGGTTTTCTTCTCTTATATATTAAGACTGAAATATATTAAGACTTTTTCGTAGCATTACATAAAGATTTGTTATTGTTATACACAACATACAAAAATGTTTTGACATCCGCTATTTTTGACATTAAAAAATCCTCTACCATGAGAAACCACTAAGAATCTCCCAGTAATGCAAGTGATACAATGCTTCCAAAAACAAGTCCCCACAAAACAAGATTGAATAAGTTCCTCTCTATTAAGCGCTCTTGTTTTTGAACATCTCACAAGCCTCTGGGATACAGATATTTATCACTTTGGGGCTATCCCAGAGCATAATCTTTATCATTATAGACAGTTCCATGCCAGGAAATATCTTATCCATTTTCCTGTCAAGGTTTTAGAGGTAGATTATGGTTTCTGGTCACCTTTAGATCAAATTTAACTTTGGGGCCACCTAATAGTCCGGTGGGTTACGACCAATTGTTCTATGTTTTGTGCAAATTGTGACTATTTCATGAAACTTCGGGAAAGTGTTACAATACCACAGTAGTTGAAATTTAGAAGGGGAGCCAGCACATTCGGGTGCATAGTCCTCAACTTTGGGGGGGGGGACTTATTCAGTCATTCAGTTTATTCAGTTATTTTGAATACAATTCGTCATTTGCCGAATCGTATTCAAAATAATGAAGTCAGAGTGTTCGCAGTTATGTTTTTCTTTCTTATTAAATTAATAAAATAATGGGAACTATGAGATTTGGTTGAAGCACGAAATAATGACACATTTTGGACACTTTTCTTAAGGTGGAAGATCCCTATTTTCCTAATAAAAAATACAGATTGTATATAACGTTTCCAGGGGTGGCAATCGCATCGCAACACAAATTTAAGCATCATTCGCCATCGTATCTCCTTGTTTACACTACTGACAAGCGACCACTTCAAGATAAAACCATCATTATGGAAATTATTAAGTTTAAGAGACATACACATCCAGAGAAATTGGAATGGATTTGACAACTTGAAATTTACATATAAGGGACACAGTTTTGACTGTGAAAGTAAAGTAAAGCATACATGTTCTGGTGATATGAGCATCCAATTAAAAAGTGAGAAATGCAATGTCTCTATGATTTGATCAATTTCCATAATGGCGCCCTAATGCTAAAAAGGTTCATAATGAAATGGACTATATACATACAGTATAATTAATATCATAAATCGTCTTTGTCACAAATCCCTCCGCAACCACACATAGTTGTACAGCTCAACCCCAGAGCCGTGCACTTGCAGCGGTTCGTTCTGCATGGTCTATCTGATTTGCATCCACACTTAACCAGTGGGAAATTGCTTTACTTGCATCTGGTAAGCCGGTCCAGTAGGGTCTCCAGCGTTCATTTTTGAGAATCCAACCCCAGTTACTAGGATCTGGAGGTCCAATGACAGTCCTTGTAGAGCTTGCCCAGATCAACGCTTGATATATGGCACGTTTAGTATGCTGGAAAAGCTCTGCTCGTGTTGGGGGCAAATTTTCCAATGGCTGTTTCGTAAAAAGCTCCTCACTTAACGTATTTACCTTGACTGCTTCTGTGCACCTTTCAGACACAACGCATACAAATCTTTGTATCAGTGCAAACTCGTAACTTTCCATTGATATTTCTCTGAAGGGGTTAACACATATGATTTTGAATGCAGCCGTGACATCTGGAAAAGACTGCCATGCCGCAAAACACGTTTTCTTCCTCTTCCAACGAATTGAGAAACGGTGTCGCATCCTGTCAAGGAATGGAACATTGGAAGTCCGTTTGACATACAGGGTCCTAGAATCTCATACAATTTGTTAATGTGCATTTTTGATTTTCGGGAAAATTATAATTAGCATAATGTTAGCAGAATTCTAGCAGACTTCATAATTCTTTGAGCTGAAGAAAGAGCGAAAGGAAAGTCCCAGATATATGGTTACTTTTGAACAAAATTTATTAATGTAATTGTGAAATCATTTTTGGAAAAATATTAATTTTGCAAAGTATAAGGAATTTTAATTATTGAACAGTACTTACCAACAAAGACTTTCAATTGCAGATTGAAATGCATTAACCTTTAAGTTAATGTGAAGAAAACTTCCACCAACATTGCTCTTGTGATGATACTTATTTATATAAATAATATCCGTGATCAGGAAAAGCCCGTCTTGAGCTTCAAAAATAACCAACTAAATTTGTGAAAAGCAATTCATATGCACCCAAGTACTTTCGATACTTATTATATGGCTCCGGGGAGGGGGCGAAGCAACCGATCCCAGCTCATGTATGTATGTATGTATGTATGTATGTATGTATGTATGTATGTATGTATGTATGTATGTATGTATGTATGTATGTATGTATGTATGTATGTATGGGAATGAGCGGGAGCGCATGTAGCGCGCCATTCACATTAAGCCTTTTGTAGTTGACGGGCTTCGGGCAGGGAGGGAAGCGACCGGGCCTCGGCTAGCTTAGGAAACAGCGAATCCATACCATACCTACATAACGCCTACGAGTCCGTACCATACCTACATGACGATATAGTATGTATCGTGCCCATTCTACGCGACGAAGAAGGTCGGCATAAAAGGCCACACCATCATCTAAACTATTAGATAAAGCAGGACAATGGAGAGGATTGGATTTGAAACTGTATCTTCAACACTGCAACAGATGAGACACACGTCGAAATTCGTTTTCAAGTAGAATGCTCAAATTTCAACAGTATCTGGTAGATGCATATACGAAGATAGAAGGCAATAAACTGCACTGGATTATGAATAATCAACGTCAGCTTCGTGTTGACACATATCGTGGCCTGATGGATCATCTCCACAGAAGAGCTGAAATCGAAAACCAGATGGCCAGGGCTAACAATCCGAATCAGCCCATACATATCGATGTTGGCCGTCTTATCATTCTACCATCAACATTTCCAGGCAGCCAAAGAAACATGTATCAACACTTTCAAGATGCAATGACAATCGTAAGGAAGTATGGCAGGCCAGACATCTTCCTCACAATGACTGCCAATCCTAAATGGAAGGAGATAGAAGAAAACATTCTACCACACCAGACGGCCAATGATTGACCGGCAATTGTCACACGAGTATTTCAATTCAAACCCAAAGAACTACTTGAAGACATTCTGCACAAGCACATTCTTGGACATGTCACAGCTCATGTGTATGTCATAGAATTTCAGAAGAGAGGACTACCACACGCACATATGATTCTGTTTCTTTCACAACCTGATAAACCGAGAACACCACAACAGGTATTTTTGACATGTACTACTAATTCTATCCCTCATTGTTAAATTTATATCTAATGCACAGTACAACTATTCTGTACGTCATTTCTATTATAGAATTGTTAATTATCATATTCATTATCAGGTGGATCAACTGATATCAGCAGAGATTCCAGACCCACAGGATGCAAAATACCACACGTTGGTCCTAAAGCACATGACACATGGACCCTGTGGAAATTTAAATCCTCGATGCGTGTGCATGGAAAACAACAAGTGCAAAAAGCACTTTCCAAAAGAACAAGTTGCTGACACTCAAATCAATGTCAACGGCTATCCTCTCTACAGACGACGCTGTCTTCATCCAGTCAATGTGAATGATCGCATTCTGGATGATACACACAACAGACACCTACTAATCAAATATCAGTGTCATATCAACGTGGAAATATGCAGTACAGTAAAAAGTGTCAAGGACATTTTCAAATATATCCACAAAGGACATGACATGGGACATGTTGAAATTCTTGAAGAAAATCAACAACAAGTACCTCAAGACATTGAACACGACGTGCACCAATACATCAACGCAAGATATATTGGACCACATGAAGCTGTCTATCGGCTTCTGCAGTTCCCCATGCACGACAAAAGCCACACAGTCAAACGGCTCTCTGTTCATCTACCATTTGAGCAACAAGTCATCTTTCATGACAATAATGATGAACAAAGGCTCAACAACATTGGTGATAGAACAACACTCACAGCATGGTTTGAACTAAACCAGCAAGATCCAGCTGCACGTCAGTACCTCTATCATGAGATATCAGAGCACTATGTCTTCCAGGAGGGTTCCAAAACATGGACAACCAGACAACGAAGAACAATGCCAATCATTGGTAGAGTAAATCAAGTGCAGCCCAGACCTTGCGAGCAAAAATTTGCACTCAGACTTTTGCTATTGCATCAACGAGGAGCTACTTCATTTGAAGACCTTCGTACAGTAGAAGGTAATCTATGTGACTCCTTCAAAGATGCAGCATTAGCTCTAGGGCTATTAGAAGATGATGCCCAAGTCACACGTTGCCTTGATGAAGCTGTCATCTTCAATATGCCTTCACAACTCAGACAGTTGTTTGCATCATTGCTACTCTTTCAAATGCCATCAGACATCAGAACTCTCTTCGATGCCTTCAAAGAAGCAATGAGTGAAGAATTTGTCAGACGTGATCAACTTAACAATCCAGACATAACCTTCCAAGACAGACACATATATCAATGTCTACATGATATTGACAACAATTTGAAGGTTCATGGTTTGTCCATCTCGAATTACGATCACCTTCCTCAGCTACCGGCCGACTTTGTCATTCAAGAACAAGGTGATTTACAACTTAACATGATGATATTCACTGTAATAATTTAGCCAACATATACTTCTATTTATCCCAAATGAAACTGTTGTTTATGTTTTTAGAGGAAGATCACGTGGATGTTGAAAACGAAAGAGAGCAAGGAGAAGAAATGCGTGCTGCATTGAATCCTGAACAACGAGTTGTCTACACGGCCATTATTGAAGCAATTGAGGCGCAATCAGAACAAAACTGTCACTTTCTCGACGGACCAGCTGGCACAGGGAAAACATTTCTCTACAACACGTTGGTTCGCAACCTCAATGCTTCTGGGCACAAAGTTCAGTGTATGGCTTGGTCAGGAATTGCAGCGACACTGCTTATCAATGGCAGAACATCGCATTCGCAATTCCAAATTCCAATACCATTGAAGCTGGAATCAACATGCAATGTCAAGAGACAGAGCCGAAGAGCACAAGTGTTGCGTGAAACAACCCTGTTTATATGGGATGAAGCTTCAATGATACCAGCATTGGCATTACAAGCAGTTGACAGACTGCTTCGGGATATCACAAGAGTTGACAAGCCATTTGGTGGCAAATTCATGTTACTTGGTGGCGATTTCAGACAGGTTTCTTACCTGTTGTTCCCAAAGCAGGAAGGGAGAAAATCGTATCAGAGAGTCTTAAATCATATCAAATCAGTGATTTGTGGGCACAGTTTCAACAACATCGCCTGCACACAAACATGAGAGCTGTTCAAGATGAATCTTACAGAGAATTCTCAGAATGGCTCCTAAGACTCGGCAATAAACAAGAACCACATGATGCACTTGACAATATCACTTTGCCACATCAAATATGCACATCTTCGCAAGAGGAAATGCTCAACTTCATATATCCCCAGCCTAATACACCACAGTCGCGCCTCATGCTGGATCCGGTAACTATGTCAGAACGTTGTTGTCTTAACCCAAAGAATGACTTTTCACATCAAATCAATGACATCATTCGGGAAAGACTACAAACTCCTGAAAGAACATACTACAGCACAGACAGTGTGATAACAGAGGATCCAGATGAGGAAGCGGCATATCAAATTGAGTTTATCAACAATCTAACTCCTAACGGAATGCCATTACATCGACTTAGACTCAAGGTATAATCTTGCTATGTAATAATTACGTATACATGAATTGAAGTCCACATTAATAGTACTTTGTAAAGCCTGATTATCCTTCATGATCACAGTACTATAATGCAATACACATTGTTATTTGCAACTCTCTTTGTTTAAGGTTGGTGCAACAATAATTCTTCTGAGGAATCTAAATCCAAAGAAAGGTCTTTGCAACGGCACAAGACTTATTGTACGCCATCTCCGATGTAACGTGATCACAGCATCACGAAGGAACACAGAGGTCAGCAGGTCATGATTCCCAGAATAACATTGTCAACACAAGACACGGAGATGCCGTTCAACATCAAGCGATGGCAATTTCCAGTCAGACTAGCATACTGCCTTACTATCAACAAGGCACAGGGACAATCTCTGAGGTATGTTGGTTTGTATTTACCTTAGCCCGTGTTCACACATGGTCAGTTTTATGTGGCCATGTCAAGAGCAACATCATTTGACGGGCTCAAAGTATTCCTCCCAGAGGAAACACACAGGAAGACAAAAAACATTGTTTTCCAAGAAGTCCTGTAAAGATCTTCACAAACCTTTGAGCATAAATTGCGTTGCTCACAGAGGGTGTCAGTCTACCAAAATGCACATACACAAATTACGGGACTCAGATTGTGGTTCTAGCAGATCGGCATTGCATTTCAGTGTGGTGTTCCGTGGTGTTATATCAGCACAACACTCAGAAAGCAAAGCCGTAAAAAGCTTTGAACATTGCTGGTTTGCCCCGCCACTCCATTCAATAAGATCCGCCAAGAACGATCCGGACACTTTCACAACACTCCAGTGTCAGGGGGTGTTCGCCAACAGCAACAACACCATCTGGGTCCTCGGTAGCACCCGTATCAGAAGAGATATGCTTTGCCATGCTCTCCGATATTGCCTATGGGAGTATGGCTTTCTTTTTCTCTTTGAAAACTGCAATCTCTCCATTAACCATAACTGTTTTAGCAATAATTAGCATTGAATTACACTCCTCTCAACCAATTAACTCATTTACTTATTCATTATATCATTATAGATGACCCGATATTATTTAGTATTCCAAATTTGAATTGCAGTTTTCATGAACAAGGAAACCTCGAACAAAGGTTACCCCTTGAAGTTGGTGTTCGAGCTTTAAACTAATGTAACCGGCAATCTTCTTTTTTTACTACTACCAAACTTAATGGTGAAAACGCATTAATGTGTGTCACGCGAGTATGAATTCCTATTGAACAATGCTGTCGACATCGCTGAACACTCCACATGAACATTAAATGGACATCAGAAGTATGTGTACATATTTATTCATGCATGTTAAAGCTCATGTTTACCTCTATGAAATTGTATGCCAAAAGTTTTTTATAGTTGTATGTAGCACATAAGCTAGCATGAATGATACTTACTTTTTACCGTTTATGTACTAATACATTATATGCAAAAACAATGCAAGATTAATCTACTCTCTTCTAATTTACTGAGCTTCGTCAATGTGCGTTTTTAATCAGATGCATTTCCGCTCTTTTTCTTCGCCAATAATAGCCCTTTATCCGCCATTGAAACAAGGTCGTTGAGAAACTTTGGCCTCTGATCCATCAATGCTCAACGATAACTTTTGAAATATGAATTTGAAACAGCTTGGCTTTGCATCACAAAAAGATCATCAAACAGGACAACTTATAATTGGGAAACTATTTCCAAATTTACAGGGGACATTTTCAATGTATGTTACAGGTAATACACTTATACTTTTAACTTATTCCCAATTCAATTTCATCAAATTATTAAACCATCTTAATTTTGGTTAGGCCATGAAAACTTATTGCAACGAAATCGAAAATTTTGATTAGTTATTTAATACCTTTATGGCTTATTTGCTTCTGAAATAGATGTTTGATGCCCTGACTACATGTGCCTGCCAGTCTTATCTTGGATTTAAACTAATTCTTGAAGTATTTACCAATTTATTGATTCCTTTTGTTCATTGCCTCCATGCATGTGTCACAAGAAAAATATATTGACATCCTCATCAAACTATTGTTATTTTCAATACTGATAATGGATGAAGCATTCGTAGACCAGTGGCAAAATGATTTTCACTCAGTTTGCATTTCAAACATCTTTTTTCATCTAATCCACAAGGGCTATTGATGAATATGGTTGCACAACTATCATGTTGTCCTATTATTCTATAACTATCATATCATCATTTCATTGATTATTAATTCTTCCTTTTTCCTATATGATTCTTGGTGAAACAAATACTGAAGTGATTAACCGAAGCTGTCAATGTCACTAATACTTGCTATTCACACCATGCAAATGTCAAATGACTGAAACAAACATTAACAACACTATGCATGAAAAGTCAATGAAATCCTTGAAAAACTCATGAAAGGCGAATTCTGTTTATGTAAGTTTCCATCACATTGTAATTTAATTAGCTTTTGTGTCATGTTATTGCCTCATAGACTGATCTGGGACACAATAACAATGTATTACTTTTATCCTTGGGAGATAACTATCGTTGCTCAAATGGTAGAGTCAAATTTAAGTTCATCGTTCTGCTAACCTACCAAAAGTTACAATTTACATTTATTCAAATTTTTACTATCCCTTCACCAAAGGTTTTGTGCTTTCAAAGGTCAATTGCCATTTTATGATCCAATGTTACATGTCAATCCAAAAATAGACAGACAGATAGACAGGCGAGCGCAGTGAGCTAAGCTATTGTATGTGGGGTTCTAAGAGGCATGAGCGTTAGCCAATGCAGCGCACGACGTGCACCCTATCAGTCAATGTTTCTTGATAATAGATAGACAGGCGAGCGCAGCGTGCTATCCCATTGTAAGTGGGGTTCACAGGGGCATGAGTGTAAGCGAATGCAGCGCACCATGTGCGTCCCATCAGCCAATGTTTCTTGATAATAGATAGACAGGCGAGCGCAGCAAGCTAACCTATTGTACGTGGGGTTGAAAGAGGCATGAGCGTAAGGGAATGCAGCGCACGAAGTGCGCCCTATCAGCTAATGTTTCTTGATAATAGATAGACAGGTGAGCGCAGCGAGCTAACCAATTGTACGTGGGTTTGAAAGAGGCATGAGCGTAAGCGAATGCAGCACACAAAGTGTGCAAACAACAGAGGCGAGCGTAGCAAGGTAACCCGTTGTACGTGGGTTTGAAAGAGGCATGAGCGGAAGCGAATGCAGCGCACGAAGTGCGCCAACCACAGAGGCGAGCGTAGAGAGCTAACCCATTAAGAAATATCAGCTAATCAACAAAAAACAGATATAATGTTTAAACAATTCAACAGTTTTGCAGTTATTTAAGAACAGTGTCACCAAAATTTGGTGCAATTATTTTCTGGTAACAGTTGCAAATGTAAATGTTTTAGCGTTCGACCAACCACCTGCTTTATTTATTTCGTGTAGACTTAAGTCTTTGCTGTGAGCACTGGATGTGGAAGCAGACTTTGTAGAATGTGCTGAAAATGTTTTACAATTTATTCCTGCTAGACGCAATGTCTCTTTACACCAGCGAGCAAGTGTACATGATTTAATCGGTTTGTGTGGTTTCGTGTAGCTTATGAAAAATGCTGATTCATCTTTGCGAAGGCCTGCTGTAGCTGCTATGTAAGTGTCATGAAGTTTGAATCAGAGAACAGGCAGTACTTGCTTTTTCTTTATTATCTCTAAAAATTCCTTAAACCTCTGTAAAGGCCTGGTTACACTGTAGATAATGAATTAGATATTCCCAATTTAGAAACGCTAAAAACGGAAACAATTATCTTATAGTGTATACGCGCCATTTAGATAATAATTTAGATAATACAGTTAAAGCATCATGACTCAACTATAACCAGCGAGGAAAGTGGCAAACCGTGAGGTATTTACGTAAAAGAATATCGAAAACATCTTATCATACATTTCATACATTTCTTCAGTCACTTTTTGTGGGGTGTGCCATTCCTCAAGTTGTACAGAATTTCATGTTATAATAAAATAAATTCATGTCAAAAACATTATCAGCTTCTATTTTCACCGACATAGTTTGTGAATTTACTCTGTGCGTCCATTTTATTGTTCAAAATCAATTATATACCGTTTACGATGCTTTTCGCTTCCAAAATTGCCAAGGAATACAACGCGAGACAGTCGGTGTTTGTTTGTCTCGCGATTTGACACATCATGCTGGGAAAATCTTGATGAATAAAATCAAAAAGTTTTGATTTTATTCATCAAGATTTTACAGCACGATTTGACAGTTTGCTTCTTGCCGCTAATTGGAATTTAGATATCTTGCGTTATGTTACACACGAAGATATCTATCAGACAGGCTATTTGTGGTATGTCTGGAGGAATATCTAATTCATTATCTACAGTGTAACCAGGCCTTAACACAATTCTTTCAAGTTATCCTAAAAATCAATCTTATCTCAACTTGTATCTCCAAAAACTCCACCCTAATCTCTTGTCTAGCATATATGTAAATGACCTCTACATAAGACAGGGGGTACTTCTCCACATCTCCCCTCCCTAAAACTATCTTTCTACAGTTCAAATATCAACTACAATAAACTACAATCAATTACAACAGACTACAATCAATAAAATATTTACAAAACAGCAAAGGATAATACTCCTTGTAAAATTAACGAAAGTTTTAATAACTATGCACAACAAGTGTCTTTCATTGGTTCAAATCAGTTCACTGGGCACCGGTTCTCCATAAAAATCTGGCGTTCTTCTCATGTCAGTACCTCTTTGCAAATTAACAACCTGCGGCTGTTGTAAATGTTGCGGAGGTTTGTATGTGAGTTCAACTTCTTCATCTGATTCTGAATCTTCTTCATGTGGTTCAAGATCGGTTTCTTCTCCTGATTCTAAAATCCCAGGCGTAAAGTACTTTAAACGATTATAATGCACAACCTTCTCCTTCCCAGTGTTTTGACAACAAATCTTAAAGTCTTCTCCGATTGTTTGTATAATCTGGAATGGACCAGTATACTTTAAGTCAAGTCCTCGGGCTCTATTGTTCTTCACTAAGACAAAGTCTCCAATTCTCAATGGTTTTGCTCTTTCTGCACTGTATCTCCTGTCATAGTTCTGTTTCTGGACAGTCTGTGCTTCTTTAATATTTTGCATTGCTTTTCCTCGTAAAATGTCTGTCCTACTGCGTATATTGGCAAGATTACGATGTTCCTGAGCTGGCGACCAAAATACTGAGTTTGCCTGTAAATCCATCGGCAATCTCGGTGGTCTTCCATGCAAGAGCTGAAACGGAGACAATCCAGTCGAAAAGTGCAAAATTAAAGTGTTCGTCCCACTCACTTTTTCTGTTGTGATCCATACGCATTCGCAAAAGAGTCTTTATTGTTCCGTTAAATTTCTCGACAAGTCCGTCACACTGCGGATGATATGCAGTTGTATGCCTTTTTTCAAGGCCAAACATCTTACAAACAGCGTCAACAACATGCGATTCCATGTTGGTACCTTGATCCCTCAAAAGAATGGTAGGCATCCCGTGCCGCGCAAATATTTCCTCTAAAGCTCTACAAATTGTTTCACTGCGTTGGTCAGAAAGTGGTACTGCTTCACCGAACTTAGTAAAATAATCTATAACTGTTAGAATGTACACGTTTTTCCGTGATGTAATTTTCAATGGTCCAACAATGTCCATACCAATCATGTAAAACGGAATTGGGGTGACCTGGATTGGTTTAAGTGGCCACCGTGGTCTCGGTATTACTTTATTCTTTAAGCAAACTTCACATCCATTTACAAACGTTTCAGTGTCTCTGAAAAATCTAGGCCAGTAAAATCTTTCCTGAATCGCAGAAAATGTTTTCTTGATCCCCATATGCCCAACAGTTTCATGCACTTTCTGTAAAACCTCCATTCTCAAAACTTCAGGAACAATCACTTGCCTCACCTCCTCCCCCTCAGCGTCAACCCACCCTCTGCACAACAGCCCATCTTCTATCAACAATCTATCAAAAATTGCAAATAATGTCTTCACTGTAGAACTGACATCTTTCTGTAACGTCTCTGGTTTCTGACCAGTTTCAACCCACTTCTTAACAAGAGCAATGTCTGGATCTTCACTTTGTGCTACAGCAAATTCATCCTTTGACCAGAATCCACTCACAAAAATTGCATTAACAACCGGCTTCCTAGACAGTGCATCAACATGTGGCATTAGTTTTCCTGGCTTGTTAATTACTTCAAAAGAATACTCTTCCAGCCGCAGAAGCCATCTAGCTAGCTTCCCCGATGGATTTTTCATCTTACGGAGCCACTAAAGAGCACGATGGTCTGAATAAACAACAACACAATTCCCGTATAAGTAGGCATGAAAATGAGTGAGTCCCCATACTAATGCGAATGTCTCCTTTTCTGTTACTGTCCAGTTAAGCTCACTCTTTGAAAAGGCTTTGGAAGCATGTGCAATGACTTTCTCTATGCCTTTGTTATCTGCTTGTGCCAAAACAACAACACCTTGATCACTTGCATCACAATACACAACAAAAGACTTTGTGAAATCTGGGTAGTGTAACAATGGTGCTTCCACTAGCTGACGTTTAAGGTCTTTGAATGCTTCATCACAATCTTCACTCCAGTTCCACTTGACTTCTTTCTACAGAAGCTTATTTAAGGGGGACATTACGTCACTTGCACCCGAAATAAACCTTCGATAGTAACTGGTCAATCCCATAAAACGATGTAGTTCCTCCACATTAACAGGCTGTGGATATGACATAACTGCTTCTATTTTCTTAGGGTTAGGTCTGACTCCATTACCGTCAACACTAAACGCTGTCTTGTCACGACTATCGGTATCCATTTCAATTTGCCAGTAGCCTGAGGTTAAATCCAACGAACTGAAATAACTTTGTCCAGTCAGCCGAGGTAAAGTAGCGTGGAAATTCTCGTAAAGGACCACACAAAATTTGTACAGGATTTGCTATTGATGGACCACAAGTTAGTGGCGCATGCGTATTGGTTCGGTGTTATCACTTATCAGGATACTGTAGTGGCGGCAGGCAGATTGAAGCTGTGCGGTTGTTTTATTGTTTAGTAATGGATGGAAAACGTACGAATGTGCCATTTAGTGAAGTAGGAAGTGGTCGTATGAGATTTGCCCCTGTAAAAGGTCAATGCAGCAAAGAGAAAAAGAAAGGATCCACCGCAACAAAACGAAGGCCTAACAACACCAGCAAGGCAAAGAAGGTGGGAAGAAAAGACGAAAAAGGTGGCTTGTTGAGGTTCAGGCTTGGTGAAACATCTCCCCAAGGCGCAATTCAATTTTGCAAGGAGTTGACGAATGCTGGACAAGATGCTTTATGGCCAGAGGTCTGTCAGGTTCGAAGAAATGAGAGCAGAATCAAGCCGCCAATTACATCCTCTTTAGGCCCACAACCACCATCCGCTACTCGCTGTGCTGCTGCTGGAGAGAGCACTGCTTTACCCATGGCTTTACCCATGGAACAGTTGCCAATGGCTCCTTGTAAAGCAGTTCTAGATAGAGGTGGTAACGATGATAGTGATGAAGATGACAGAAATGATAGTAAAATTGATGCTGATGTTGATGATGGTGATGATTGGTTTGACGTGGTAATTACTTGAATTTAGCTTTCAAGGCACATTGTTGTGTGTTGTGGTGCTGATTGGGTAAATAAGGCAATCCAAAACAACATAATTAAAGTCTGTTTCAAATTAGATGTCACCTGTGATTTGTGATAACAAAAAATTACTCAGGCAAAACATTTCAGTTGTTGTTATTCAGGGGTATTTTCACATGAGATGACATCTAATTTGAGACAGGCTATAAACACGCCTCAGTACGTCCACTCCACATCAAAATTTGGGATACACGTTTTTTATTTTATAAGGAACCTAGCTTGGGTCCTAGTTCTAAAAGTTTCTTAATTTTTCACCAGTTTTTAGTACTAAAAGTTTCTTAAAAGTTTCTTATTTTTAGATACACGCACTTAACTTCAAATTTTGCACTTTTCCTCCTTTATTTCTTGTATTAATGTGAAACCCACCTACTAATACAAGTAGACTCAACATCCTGTGTTCCTCTAAATAAAAACGTGTAGCAAACTTAGATCAAGCAAAAATGTATTGTTGACATATTACTTTTCGGCTCAGAAAGTCCTCTTATTTTTTTTGGAGTTTCTTAAAGATATTGATGTAGTTCTAAAAGTTTCTTAAATTTTTGGGGCTCTAGTACTAGGTTTCTTATAAACCGGTTTCTTATAAAAAAAAAAAGTGTAATGGTAGCCATCTTACTCCCTTTCGTCTCAAAAGAGGGCATAACTACTCAAAACTAGATCTTTCGTTGGTGATTTCATACCAACATTATGCCAGTCAAGGCCCGAACAGTGTTACAAATGGATGGTTTGAAGTCAAAACCTTCTTTATATAGTAAGAAAGATATTTGTTTCGGCCATGCTCAGAATAGGCCAAATATTGTTAGGATGTGAAAAACTACATTTATACTTTGTAAAGTTGGATATTTCTAAACTTGTTACTATATTGGAGAAGATTTTTTCGTTATTATTGATTATTCTTTTTTCAGTTTGCTGAGTCCCCTACCCAGGTAGCTGAGAATAATGCAAAGTTGTATGGAATTGAGCTTCAACGGCTTGGTGCACTGGTCCCATTAAACAAAGAGTACACAGAATTTGCAATACCAGAATTCAATACTGATTGGAAAACTGTAGCAGTAAGTTTTCATGTTTCATTCTATTGACTGAATGTTGTTATTTTCTTGAAGGTTGTAAATTCATCAAGAAATTTATGATTTAAATTTTATGACTTAACATTCTTTAGTGCATGAACACTGTTGGTAGACATTTCTCTTCCATTTCATCGGTAATAAACTTTTAAACCCAATATAACTTTCTGGTAAATGCTACAGTAAGTACAATAACTTTACAAAAATATGGCTGATTACAAAAATAAGAGTACCTACCTATATATGTAGAGATTACTGATGAAGACGCAAGTCGAAACGTTTAACTGAATGTGTTTTTTCTGATTATCTATTTTATTACATATTGAGAATGAGCTTTTGAGAATGTATATATATATATATATATATATATATATATATATATATATACTGTACCTACATTAAATCTATGATATATACCTATTAAATAAATATAATAATATACATATTTAATGTACCTATATAAAATAATTGTTAATAATGTATATATATATGTACAAATATATATGTAATGTATTTTGTTTATATTTAAATATAACAAGATAAGTCAAGAGTTTGTCTACAATACTGTGCTATGTATAAGTTGTAAAAAGAACACATAAGAACAAAATAAACCCACACATATATATACTGTATATATTTTGATTGTTGTGATCCTGATCCAGTTTGGAGACTCGTGGCACTTGCACACCTGAGATTTACTAATAGTAGCCTACGCGCAGATCCTGATATTAAGAAATATAAGGTCTACGCAACAAGGAGCAAAAGCTTGTTCTGGCCTCGAATTCGTTTGTAGACTTTTGAAAATGCTTTTGTATTTCTTTTGTTTAAAGACCAATCAAATCGTCTGCCAATTTTTTGGCAGACGATTTGATTGGATATCAGAAAAAATATATTGTTTCTATAGGCGCTTCGCGTCGCAAGGTTGATAACATTATCGCGCGGTATCTTCGAGCAACCAGTTCGTGAAATTCAACATGGCGATGACTTCCTTTCAAGCTGCGAAGAAAATTGTTTGGAATGAAGATCGTTTTTCAGACGGTTTAATGTTTGCCAAACTGATGTTGGGTGTCGAGAAGTTGTTTGAGGATCAAGTGAAATCCCTTCGTCAATTTTTTCATGGCAAACACCTTTACTTTAGTGCTCCTACTGGCTATGGAAAGTCCCTCATATTTCAGGCAATTCCGTTGATTGCAGATCACTTGCTGGACAAGTGTCAGTTCACGAGCTCTGTTCTCAGCATCTCTCCTCTTCAGTCACTAATGATTGATCAGGTATCAAAGCTTAAAAAACTTGGGATATGTGCTGTTGCTATTTATGGTGAACAAACAGAGGACGTCTTCAAAGAAATAGAAGAAGGTGGTGTTTACACCCATATTTATACATCCCCTGAATCAATGTTGAATACAGGTCGCTGGCGAAAGTTTCTTGCTTCAAATACCTTTCAAAACGACTGTGTTTGTGTTGCATTTGACGAAGCACATTGTATCGCTCAGTGGTAAGTTGCTAGTGGTTTATACTTACACCCTAGATAAGTTATAAGATCAGATTTCAAGTGGATATAAAGAGAAAATTTATATCAGTTTATATAATTGTGTCCTTTAAACATAACATAATAATACAAATAACTAAAACAGTATAATAATGAAAACAAATAGATTTTCTCTGCATTAATTTGAACATCAAATAGACTGTTTCATTTCAGGTTCAAATAGAAATTCACATTTTATTACAAAACAAAGACTTCCCAAGAGAACCATCAGTGGGTGAAAACAAACTGGTTTTTTGTCATTGTGAAATGGTCTATTCATTTGTTATGTAAACATAAACCTTCCCAGACTGATTTCTGTGCAAATTGCATTGTGAGGCCCCTATTTATCATTTACAGAACAAGATATCTATTTTTTACCAGTTTTTCACATCACAAATTGCTTAATGTGGGTTCTCCCAGGCAAACAACACAGAAATCAGGCTGGCATACTTGTAAAAAAATTAATCAAATAAATAGTCAGTGCAACTCACCATAAAACCAGAGTGCTGTAGCATCAATGAAATAATAAGCTGGACAGCAGTCATGCATCTTGATCTGTTCTTTAAACAGACAGCTGCGGCCATGCACACTGCTGGTGTGAAGAAAAGATCAGTGCTTTTTGACTTGCTCCTACGCCAACTAATGGCCATCAAGGTTGATCTTGTCAGTGGAGCTCTTTCTTGAAGCTCGTCATTAAACTTCTCCAGAGTGAAGCTGGTGATATCCTCCTTCTTTGTCAAACGAAGACAACTTTTATGTTGAGATCTTTGTTTCTTGCTGGGACGATATTGTAAAATCTTAGCAGCACGCTTGGAATCATCAGGTTTGTCCTTGCATTGGCATAAAGCTTGGCACTCCTTATCAATTTCTTTTAAAAATATTTCAATTAAATGTGCTCGTAAATCCTTATTCCTCCAAACGGCAGATGCTACCTGTCGGTAGGTTCCTCTCAAAAGCATGGAACCAATAGATGCAAGATCAACAGGTAGTTGTTTCTCTTTTGTTACAGAGCTCCAGGAAACCTTTATAAATACCTTGGTCTTCGACTTCTCATCAACCAACGCTTCAGGCTTTACATTGCTGCTTGTTGATTGCACAGGCTCTTTTTCACGAACTTGTGGTGCAGGGGTACTTGCAGCTGAGGGGTATCCCTTTTTAGGCACTGAACAAGAAGACCCTTTGACAACAATAAATGATTTTGCCGGGGTAGTTGCAAGGAAAGATGAGCCAGGAATAACAAATTCTGTACCCCCTTTTCCTGACAAAGGTGATTCTGCAAGTGAGTCGAGAACGTGAAATCCGAGATAATCTTGAGGACATCCCTCTGCTACTGCTGGTCCTTCTTCTTCTTCTGGTTCGAAAACCAAAGCCCTTTTTGAGGACTTTGTTTTGATGGAAATTCCACGCTTCGCAGCTTCTGATCTGTGCTTCTGTTCGATATCGACCTCCAAATCTTTTACCTTACTGCGCCAAGAGTGAACCCGTTTGAGAAGTCTAAGACAGTCTCTGCAAATGTATTTGTCAGTAGGCCTAATATTTACAATGACGTCTAACTGTTTAATAGCGTTTATAACATCAAATCCACCCTTTCCATTGATGAGATTGAAATCCCAAGACTTCGAACTGCTCAGCTCGGCGAAACAAAGAACACAAGCCATCGCAATCAACTTCAGAACACAGTATTTTTGTATTTGAACCAAGAACCACGATTGAAATTACGAAATTGCACATTATTCCACTCGAAGCATCGCGTCTTATACAACGACAACAGCAACGCATTCAGCGCATATAGCGTTTGCTATGTTTTGCCGCATGACGGCTCATTACATCATACTTGCGGTTCAACATGGAAACGAGTTGCTGACTCAGCAGAACAAGCTTTTGCACGTTAATGCGCAGACTCTACTATTCTAGAAAGTGGAGTCTGCGCGCAGGCTAACTAATAGCTGTACATTTTTAAACAAAACAAAACCCTTCCACACCCAAGGTCTCATTGAAAATGGCCTTAGAATTCAAATAGCTTCCTCGTCAGTAAACTAAAGCTATGCTTTTAATGCAACCTAGATTATTTGTCTTGGGCATTCATCAAAGTTTTGATTTTAAATTGATCTGATGTATTGAAATTCACTGATACTAATTGTATTAGTATTTATGTTGTAAGATTATTAATTTTGTTTGGGAACAGTAGCACAGTAGAGAACAGTAGAAGGGAAGGGGGATCTAGATTCTGACAGCTTCGTATGCTGAAATCTTCATGCTTAGGATAGTACATAGGATAGATACTGTAAACAAGAAATTTATTAGAGGGAATGAAGGTTACTAAAGAGTAACACTGCTCTAGATTGGTAGTTTTGATTGTTATATCTGTGTAGCTTCTGTTTGGCCAGTAGTTAATTGAACTAATTATATTTCTCCCTTATAACTGAATCATTGGATCATATATATCCTTTTTCATTTACAGACAAACAAATACCTTATAATTACAAGGAAAGCTGTCAGGTTGATGACCATTGACGGTTCTCAAACCTCAAGTTGGATCTATTGCTGCAGCTGTAATGAAACACAACACAAGTTTGTCAAGAATTTGAATTTCAGTCTGCTATGTTCTAAAGAAGGTGTTGTGATTTATAAATTAGATATGTGGAAGTTTTTCAGGTGAAGTTTTGCTTTACCTGCTATGAAGTTGTGCTAAAAGTGGCATGTATATTTGAATAAATATGAATAAATATGTTATTTGCAAAAAACCTTTGATTAAAATTGTGAAATGTTATGCATGCTGTATTACATTAGAAAATTCTCAGGTACAGTAAATGGAAATTCAATACTGTCACACAAAGCGCAAGTTTTTTATCAGATGATAGTGTTTATGGTCATTTTTAAACTTTGAGGCATTTTCCCAAAAATTTAAGGATTATCACAGCATCCTCACTCGATTTGCAAATAAGATAGTTATTCTAATTCCACTAATTGTATGTTGATTTGTCTTAATTTTAGAGCTTGCTGCCTTGGAAATTTCATGTATCCACACCAGTGCTGTATCATTTATTTGCAGAGAGCTTGATGTGAACCATGGGTTACTGCTGACAGGGTGTGAGTTTTGTCTATGTAATATGATATATATGAATATGCATTCAACTCTGTCATTTAATGTCTACATGCCTGTTGGACAGAGTTATGTGTGCACTATAATCGGTTCTTCTCATTCTAATTATGTTACAATACAGTATCATTTGGCTGTTTGCAATATATTTAAGCTGTATCTGCCTCATAGGTTCAGAAGTATATAGCACAGTGACTACCATGAAGGATTCAGCTTAGCCATATGCATATATGCATGCATATAAATCTAAAAACTCCTACAATTTTACCTTTGGTTTTAGAATCTCTAGTTTTACAAAACTTTTATTTAGAAACTGTTTGTAAGGTTTTGCACACTATACAACAGAGCACATAGCATAGAACATGCACAAAGACTGCAAGGATATATATCTTATGCCTAATACAATCTATTATGTTTAAATTTTAGTGTCCACCGAAGAGGAACCAGATGAGGTATGTAATTCAAATTTAGTTATGGTTTTTGCTGTAAGCTGATCACACTTCATGAACTCAGGTGCAAAATGATTCATGATGCTGCACAAAGTCTATTTCGGCCATCCAATTGTTGATTACTTAGTTAATGATAATAGTCAGTCTGGTAATTAAAAAAAAATTGTTGGTATATAAATGTTGTTATTATATTATTTTTGTTACATTTCGTTTATTTATATTTAACTACTTTATTTCTTAGGAATCAGTAGAGATCATAGAACTTCCTCATGATTCATCAAAAATATGCATACGTGCTGAAGGAAAAACTGGCTTTGTTGGTATTGAAATGGGAAAGCTGGGATGTATCACTTGCAAATACAATTCAAACAGCTGCATACACGTTGAAACCCTCAGATCATCAACAGAAGCAAGTTCGTCTGACATCCCAAACATAGCCTATGACTTAATTGAGAAAGAGCGTGTTCCCTGGCAGTTATCTTCCTTCACTTTGTTGAAACCCATGTCTCATAAAAAGATACCTGTAAGGCTGACAAATGACCTAGCTAGCAAACTGGCAGTCGGCTATGCAAACTTTATCGAGAAGAGAGGTGATATTCTAATCCTGCCCAATCGAAATGACAGCTGTCAAGACTGTGGATGTCCACTTGGTTTTGATGGGAGTGAAGTATCATTGCCATTGTACACAAAATTGAGTCCATTGACTTGTAAAGGTATGGAACTAAGCCCACACCAATTTTTGCAAATTGATGTTTCAAATTGATATTTTTTTTGCCATGTTCAACAAAATATCTGTACTCGTTACCGGAATAAAACTTTCCAGAAAAGTGTTGTACAGCAGTCTAAACACAATGATCCGAGTTGTGCTGATTCTTATTATTTTATTGTGTTTGTTGCAGTATATATTAAAGAATGCCCTGCTTGCAAGTTTGTTAACCAGTATGATGGCAGTCTCGATGGAATTCTGAATATGGGTCGATTCCTCATTGGACATGATGTTCTTCGAGACTATATGTACCATTTCGTCTTTGGAGGAAGGTGAGATAAATTATCATAAGTAATTATTATTCTCTGGTTATCATACTCTGGTCGCTCGAATTACTCGCATTTTCTCTTCAAACTTCAACTTGTCTTATCGTAGCTTGCCTACAAATATTTGTTATCCTTTTTTTTTTTAATTTAAGAATTGTGTTGTAAGCATCGTCCATGGATTTTAGTTGCACGAAGGAACAGAAATACTTCTCCCCTTTTCCAGTTAAATAGAGATCGCTGATGATAGCTTTTCTTGTTGCACTCCCTTTCGACGTACTACCTACGTTTAAGCTGTTTGCTATTCAAAGTTACTGTTCCCTAGAGACCTGTAAGCGCAGCTGCTCATGGCTATGTAAGTCCTGGAAAAAATATTTTCATTCCTGCGACCAATACGTATTTAGATTCTTAAATTTCCTGCAAGCACAAGAAAGTGAAAAAATCCAGCTTTCTTGAAAAAATTTCAGGTTCCAGATCCAAAGGTAGCTATGCAATAACATGTTATCAAGAAAAATAAAGTTGCATGAAGCTGGGACCCCATCAAAGAAATAATTTATAATTTCTAAAAGGCGTACGGGAAAATCTAGTTCTTTTCTGATCTGGATCTTGTATTTGTTGTATACAATATGAATGCAAATTGTACTTGAGATACAATCTATGCTAGCTGACTTTTTGCTTGACTTCATTATTTGTTTTCCTTATTTTCAAAAATTGAGAAAACAGAGCATGTGATAGGGAAAGGGATATTTTTCAAAATTTCCTGCAAAAAATTATGAATTGAAAATTTCCTGCGACCACCTGGTCGCATGGTCGGGTGGGTTTTCATGCCCTGAAGTACCTACTATCGAATAAGCCCCCAATCCCTGGAGTAGCCCTCGTCAGAGAATTTCTCTTCTACATAAAATTGAATGTTCAATAAATTCTTTGCAAGGGTAGAATAGGATTAGATAAAAGATGAAGGCATCAGTAGTTACAATATCTAAGCCTGTAAATCTGGTCGAAAAGCCTGCCATTTCTCATTTTTCTCCATAAGGTTATCCGCTAGAATAGCAGCCCACGACCAATCATTTATTGTGCTATTTGAAAAGTTGTCCTTTACCTTTGTATAAATGTTCTTGAATAGAAATGCTTTCTTGTCACAAATCAAAATAGTTGTTACTCAGAAGCGTATCATTTCGATAGCCGTCTATGACTGCATAGAATTATCTTGCGTTAGCATTGTTTCTTTTGTTTTTCAGGCATTAACTATGGGTTTCAAGTAATGGAATCTTCTGAATCACCGAACATTCCCTTCACAATTTTCCGCACAAGATTTCAGAAAGGTAAATAGTCTAGTATTAAATCATACATTTAACAGTGTTGTTTTGAGTTTTCAATGATCAAGAAATATCACTACGAAAGGTGGTTGTACAGAATTTGCTCTTAAATTCGTACCTTAATTCCAGGATTAATGCAATGTAATCATTTCTATACGCAATCGGGCAGCATATAACTAGAAAGATCTGAGTCTTCGCCAGCGATTCTTCACCAGCGTCACAGCTTTAAACAACTCGCATCTTCACAAATTGCTTGTTCAAAGACGGGCAAGTTAGGTAGTGGAAGGGTACGGCCTGATATATTTAGTTTAGATTTTCTATAGCGTTGTCAGTATTTTCATGATAGATCTTCATGTTTGTTATTGCAAAAAAATTCCACCACACGTTGCATTGCTGTACGAAATTAAGTAATCCTTCAAATGTTTTTGACACTGTTTGTTTCATCTTTAGCACCAAGCACCATCATCTATGACAATGCATGCAATTTACACGCATATTGCCTCAATCGTGACCCAGTGTTCTTCAAAGCCACGAAGTTCCTTGTTGACCGATTTCATTGGAAGAATCATAAAGGTGTGTGTTATACTTAATTGTCTATCAATGTATTATTTCTTTAATTTAACATATCTTCATCTTGATTCCATCAGATAGGCCGCAGACTTTTTGGCTCCCACAGATGAGTTTAGTTTTCTAGGTATTCGACTAGATTTTTATGCAATTGCTCATTAAATCAGTTCCTTTTCTCTTGGTAATTTATATTTACTTTTCGATCAGACATTCTTTCTTGTTTCTGCGCTCTTTGCAATGGTTCTGGAACATTTGGACGAAACAGACACACAATTGTTGTTGATAAATAAAGCTTGGATATATAGTTTTGAATATATCTTTGTTACTGGAGAATAGTGTATACTACATAAGCTTTGGCGTTTTAACGAGAGGATTTATTTAATGAATTGTCATGTTTTGTATCCTCTTTTTCGCTGAAATTTCGTGGAGACACTCATTGTCTTATGTGAACTGTATTTCTGGAAATAATTTTTCTCAAAATAACTTGTGACATCATAATGACGTCATCTCGGTCCCATTTTATTTTTCTGCAACAAATGACCAATTTGTGCCTTTACTTGGTCTTCTTTTAGGCTTTCCATATTTTTACAATTTTTTCCCATTTTTTTCTGAATTTGTACGGCTATTTTTCTTCTCTGTCGCTGGGAAGCTGTTGTTGCTGCGTAGGAGATAGTCACGGTTTCGGTCATCGTAGCCTCCTATCCATTTTAGAACAATAGGATAAATTTGGCGGGAAGTTCAAATTCGTAAATGTAAGTCGAAGCCATTTCCTTTTGCCACAAAATCTGATTATCCGCGCATACTTTAGACCGGATCAGGAAAATAAGCAAAGGCATAGTAGAAGTAGGTACAATATGTTCTGTTTGCGACATAGAAAGCAGCTGCGGAGAATTAAATTTAGGCCTATTTTCATATGATGTCATTGTCGATCTAGTAAAAGAAATGAAGCCCGAGACTGATAAATTTAATAGAGGAAAACTGTGGAGTCTTCTTTTTGTTTTGAAAGTAACAAAAAAACACAGTTTAGATGCATGCAAAAGTCGAGATGTATTCATGGTTGTTCTTCTTCATAAATATCTGATATTTATCAAGAAGAACAACCATGAATGCATCTAGACTTTAGCACGCATCTAAACTGTGTTTTTTTTATCAAAAGACGATTATGGAAAAGATGGCGTTGAGGATTTAACCAAGGTGTATTGCGTTTGATGATCCAATTTCCATAGAATCAACGTTTATTCCATTATTGATCGCAATGGATCTTGGTCAAATGCCCCTCGATGCCATGTTTTCCATAATCGTCTCGTGCTCTTTATAATCCTACAAAATTGGATTCTAAATTTAGACTTACGCCTGAAAGAAACAGTTCCAAGCAAAAGACATCCCTAAACTTTGCGGTAGTGTAGGTACACTAACGTTGAACATGATCAGTGATACTTGATTGCTTATTAGCATTTCGTTTTGATATGGCTGTCCTGTAAAATCATCAGCACATATTCCTAGCATAAAATAATATTTCCGTACATAGTTATGTGATTCAGTAACGCTCTTTCAAGATGGTTTTGATAAATGTCTTTAACTATTATTTTAGCCCAATAGATTGTGAACAACACAATTTTGAGATCGCAAACTGATCACAGGAAGAGTCCTGAGTAACCAATTACTAAAATCGTTCTCCTCTCATGTGGATATAGTAAATCACAGCGTCATCAACACATACTACACTTGAGCAACTGCAGCATCACTTTTTCAAAAATGGTCATCACAGCAAATACCTATCGAATGGCAAAGAAAGACCAAGAAGACTCAGAAAGAAATATACAACGATATGTTTCCAATATTCTGTGCATGGAAAATATCTAATCGAATTTGCTGAAAGTGCTACACTGTGGTATAAGCGTTAACATATGATTTAACGACAACAAGTTAAAATGGGTTCTTTCAAATAAGTACAGCTGCACTGCATCTACAGCTCTAAAGAAATACGCGATTAAATATATTCTTAACACACCCTAGGAACCACATACTTGTAGCCAGGATGTTTACAAGATTTGTACAAAACTTACTTCTGAACTTAACTCCATTACAATACATCCTTGATCGACGGAATCGTTGTGGACTGTAAGCTAGTTCGTATAGTTTTATTCAGATACAAGCACATACAAAGATTTTGTCGCAGAAGAAGTCAGAACACACTTGTCCGCTTTGAACGGTCGTACACTTGAAAGTAGAGTAGCAAAAACGTACGCCTGCCTGCGAGAATACCTTCTGGCATCTCTGGGTTCAAACTTTTCAATTTTAATTTGACTTTAATTCACACTATAAGCATTATCTAAAGAGATTTCTGTAGTTATCTATTTTAAGAAATCACCGGACTTTGGCGACAGTCTCTGAATTTCCTGAATTTCTGAACTTCTCTGAATAGAACCACGTCCTAACACCCTCCGTGCCATCCTTTCAGCTCCAAGTCTGGTGCTTTCTGTTAACTTCATCACCAGGTAGACGAGTATCTGCAAGTAAGAATTTTTTAATGCTTTAACTTTTCAGTTTAATGTTCAGTTGAAGGAAACTGAGTCTGATAAAAAAGAACCATTTTCTGTCATGGAGGCAATATGTTTCATTCAAAAAGCAGATGATGATTGTTATTCGAGTATTACTAACACTTCGAATTTTAGGCTATGGAACGTGAGGAGGCTATCATTAAAGAATGTGACGAATATTATGTCAAAGCAAAAGTCAGCTCGAGTTCATTTAATTGCAAATAAAGAGAGCAGATAGCAGGATATCAAAGTGTCATTTTATGATAAGAGGCAATGCTCTACGGGCTCCAAATGACACCGTAACCCTCGAATTCAAAAACTTTAAATACTGTCAACTGAAGATTACTAATTCATGTTCCTCATGCCCAATTATTCATAACGTTTTCCAACAGCAAATAAGAGCTCCAGAAATATATCTTCTAATACTGAGATACAAAGATAACCAACACAAGCTGACATATATGTTAAATGAACAGAAAAAGATAGTTTTCAAACCATAACTGTGTGCTTATTATCATAAAAGATTTCAAACCTCAGCTATGACCACGTGACGAAAGAAATCTTCACCACGATGAATTTTCTCAATTTCTGGAATATCGTTTTCAAGCCAAAGCCATAACTTATCAGTCACGAAAAAGTACTGAAAAAGAAGTATTGAAAATAAGTAAAAAATGTATTTGTAACCCTTGAAAAGCAGCCATGATTAAGCCACCAAGTCGCTATCATCCATTCATTCAAATATTTGTGACATCGAAAAGTTCTTCAAAATAAAAATTATTCTTGACCTTAAACATGTTGTTATAAAGAATAAATGTACGCCCAGGAATGTAAATGTACGGCTACGAGTTCAAATTAGTACCCAGGCTGGATAGTCTATCAGTCAGCAATAAGTTTTTTCCAACAATATGTAGCAATTAGATGAATGTAAATCCAGAAGGTAGATGACTCAGAATACATCTTCACTTTCTTTAAATTCTTAAAATATTAATTCGCAAAAAATATTAGACTTCGATCAACAAGCATACTCACGGCATCAAATTGAATACCAGCAATCAAACAATTAAGTTGGTATCTAGCCTCTGGCTGCTTGTTTCTCCTGCAGCTTGGATACCCCTCATATAGCTGCTTCATAAGCTCCTAGGGACGAAACCTGGTGTGAAAACTACGTGCAATGAGGTCTTATTCTTTTGCAAATATATTTCGATAGAATTTACTTAATGAAAAATAAAATATAAAAAGCCTAAAATAAAACTCCTTAAGAAATTTGCGAGCAGAACAATCTTGATAACTCTCTGATATATATCTGCATAGATAATTTCAATACATCAACTGCATTGTGAATGATATGTTTGCCACATTGAAGTTTAACAAATGGTATCTCAAATGTATGGGCTATGGACCATTCATTACAAGTCCTGAGATCAAATATTCTTTTCAAACTAACTGCACATGAGAACATTTAAGGTTGTTTTCATCTTACCCTGAGCTGTACTTCATGCAAAGCAAACAGCTCTTTGAACTTGCCTTGATCACTGAATATTGAAAGCCTGCGAGAAGAAATTTCTATATAAAGAAAAATTGTTCACGTTCTAAGAGGAATTACCTTCGCATTGAAAGAGCGTTGATAAACATTTCAAGTATATTTACTTTTCTATGTTGTGTAAACACAAGTTGCATACAATAGGGTTCAGGCTGCTTCATTTTGGTTGCGGTATTCTAGAAGCCCTGTTTAACCCATGTTTTGGTTGGTTTTTTAATGGAAAATGATATAACAAAAATAACTATAGTTTTCATCAAACTTCAAACGTCCTTTATGGCATCCTAGGCATAGATACAGCAGGCATCGTAGGTATAATGGTGGGTCATACATACGGTAAAATTTATAATAAGTCGAAGCAAATTTGACTAATTAATTTTTTCGCTTCCGAGTAGAGCTGTAAATCATGAAGATCCGAGCAACAAGAACGACAGTAAATATTGCTCCATACCTGAGGCTCACTCCCCCCTATGATTGTACTTCTGAATGTTTATGTAAAGTTTGAATAAATTTATAGGTAGGACTAATAAACCTGACATTTCTTGCAATGTTGTCCACACAACTTTGCTACACAAGAAGAAGAAGCAAAGAAAGAACGAAGAAAATGATCTCTTTAATACTCTAACTACTCACACGAATGTACCTCTGTACGAATGCATAGAAGAATATGAAAGAATCAAGGTTTCGATGCCTTTTTGCAACTTGGAATTGGTGTAATGCTGAATGATATTGATCAAGTCCACCTTCGAATTCTGAATAGAGGTAAGTAGCGTGGTATGATTCTGAATGAAGACAAAGATTCTATTTACCTTTCACTTTTCGTTGGAATGTCGCTGCATCCACAATCGTCGCTTGGTTGGTTTTCTCCTCCAATGCAGTGCGGGTGATATTTCCACAAACATCTTTTGCACGTGATGAGGGAATTTGTGACGCGTCCTACCCGACATCGAATCTTTGCATCACATCTAGTTCTCTGCTCAGGTGGGCATCCTTCAGTAGGAATTGTAAGCGGCAAAACATGCTGAAGCTTGGAGTGATCGACGACGATGCTCAGATTCTGATCCATGCCATGACCTTCAAATCCAATATCTGCCTTGTCGCAGCAGTGACAAGTGGCAGTGAAGAAAATGGTGATGTTCTTGCATATGAAGCTTGACAATACCAGAGTCTCCAAGATCAAACTGACGAAAGAATACCCGTTTCCTGTGAAGGGATTATTAATGGTGAATCTCTCATTAACTATCATGTTTGATATTATTGTTTGGCAGAGGTACACTATTACATTTTAAGAACCAATTGATAACAACAGCTAGCACTATTTTATAGATAATGAAAATGCCCACAAAGTGAAAATACATATACAAAAGAAAGAAGAAAGAGATTAGTTGGTGACCAGTAAATTAAGAAAATAAACTGTGAGTACACACGGCAAAAATTGATACTTACTTTTGTTGTTGTCTTCCAAGAGCGAATTAGACATCTGATCGATGAACATCTCTTGGTGGTTGTCATGGGAACTCAATGGAAAGTTATCCTCTTCAATCTACGAGAGACCAAGACAATAAACTTTATACCAACATTGAGAAGATTTGCAATTTTGGTTAGGATAAGATTTAACACAAATATTTTACCTAACAATGAATCAAGACGCTGCCGATAATGTCTGTTGAACGAACCGATGTAAGGATAACACCTTGGCCAGTGTGTAACAAAACTTGATAAAGCAACCGGTGGCAAATAAAGTTACACACCAGAACCAGACCAAAGAATAGTGATAGCCAAAATTTCAACTTCGTAGGCTCATATATAAACGTATTGAATTATGTTAGAGAATACTAAAACAAACGAAGATGTCAACTTAACAACTTTACCAAAATGTTACTCGTTGAATGTTGCTGCTAGGAAAATAATAGGTTAGGTGTGACAGTAGTATATACAGTACTGAGACAGCTGATGGATAATAGGCATACATCCAACGCAACGTGAAGGCGTTGAAACGATAACCTGCCTTTGCTATCAGAAGTTCTTCGATAGCTATTCCAGCAGCAATGCTTCCAACTTTCAAAAGGAACCAATACTTTTCATCTTGAAATATCATTCTGGACACTGATCGGAACAGACTACAATCGTCTTTTGTTATTTCAACTGGCTGTAAATCTCCTAGGTTTGACGGCATGTTATGTCTTTCCCTTCGAAAATAAGTAAACATGTTTATTGATCTTTATATAGGATATAGAATGTTAAGATTTTTGAGGAATAAAACTTTCCAGAAAAGTGTTGTACAGCAGTCTAAACACAATGATCCGAGTTGTGCTGATTCTTATTATTTTATTGTGTTTGTTGCAGTATATATTAAAGAATGCCCTGCTTGCAAGTTTGTTAACCAGTATGATGGCAGTCTCGATGGAATTCTGAATATGGGTCGATTCCTCATTGGACATGATGTTCTTCGAGACTATATGTACCATTTCGTCTTTGGAGGAAGGTGAGATAAATTATCATAAGTAATTATTATTCTCTGGTTATCATACTCTGGTCGCTCGAATTACTCGCATTTTCTCTTCAAACTTCAACTTGTCTTATCGTAGCTTGCCTACAAATATTTGTTATCCTTTTTTTTTTTAATTTAAGAATTGTGTTGTAAGCATCGTCCATGGATTTTAGTTGCACGAAGGAACAGAAATACTTCTCCCCTTTTCCAGTTAAATAGAGATCGCTGATGATAGCTTTTCTTGTTGCACTCCCTTTCGACGTACTACCTACGTTTAAGCTGTTTGCTATTCAAAGTTACTGTTCCCTAGAGACCTGTAAGCGCAGCTGCTCATGGCTATGTAAGTCCTGGAAAAAATATTTTCATTCCTGCGACCAATACGTATTTAGATTCTTAAATTTCCTGCAAGCACAAGAAAGTGAAAAAATCCAGCTTTCTTGAAAAAATTTCAGGTTCCAGATCCAAAGGTAGCTATGCAATAACATGTTATCAAGAAAAATAAAGTTGCATGAAGCTGGGACCCCATCAAAGAAATAATTTATAATTTCTAAAAGGCGTACGGGAAAATCTAGTTCTTTTCTGATCTGGATCTTGTATTTGTTGTATACAATATGAATGCAAATTGTACTTGAGATACAATCTATGCTAGCTGACTTTTTGCTTGACTTCATTATTTGTTTTCCTTATTTTCAAAAATTGAGAAAACAGAGCATGTGATAGGGAAAGGGATATTTTTCAAAATTTCCTGCAAAAAATTATGAATTGAAAATTTCCTGCGACCACCTGGTCGCATGGTCGGGTGGGTTTTCATGCCCTGAAGTACCTACTATCGAATAAGCCCCCAATCCCTGGAGTAGCCCTCGTCAGAGAATTTCTCTTCTACATAAAATTGAATGTTCAATAAATTCTTTGCAAGGGTAGAATAGGATTAGATAAAAGATGAAGGCATCAGTAGTTACAATATCTAAGCCTGTAAATCTGGTCGAAAAGCCTGCCATTTCTCATTTTTCTCCATAAGGTTATCCGCTAGAATAGCAGCCCACGACCAATCATTTATTGTGCTATTTGAAAAGTTGTCCTTTACCTTTGTATAAATGTTCTTGAATAGAAATGCTTTCTTGTCACAAATCAAAATAGTTGTTACTCAGAAGCGTATCATTTCGATAGCCGTCTATGACTGCATAGAATTATCTTGCGTTAGCATTGTTTCTTTTGTTTTTCAGGCATTAACTATGGGTTTCAAGTAATGGAATCTTCTGAATCACCGAACATTCCCTTCACAATTTTCCGCACAAGATTTCAGAAAGGTAAATAGTCTAGTATTAAATCATACATTTAACAGTGTTGTTTTGAGTTTTCAATGATCAAGAAATATCACTACGAAAGGTGGTTGTACAGAATTTGCTCTTAAATTCGTACCTTAATTCCAGGATTAATGCAATGTAATCATTTCTATACGCAATCGGGCAGCATATAACTAGAAAGATCTGAGTCTTCGCCAGCGATTCTTCACCAGCGTCACAGCTTTAAACAACTCGCATCTTCACAAATTGCTTGTTCAAAGACGGGCAAGTTAGGTAGTGGAAGGGTACGGCCTGATATATTTAGTTTAGATTTTCTATAGCGTTGTCAGTATTTTCATGATAGATCTTCATGTTTGTTATTGCAAAAAAATTCCACCACACGTTGCATTGCTGTACGAAATTAAGTAATCCTTCAAATGTTTTTGACACTGTTTGTTTCATCTTTAGCACCAAGCACCATCATCTATGACAATGCATGCAATTTACACGCATATTGCCTCAATCGTGACCCAGTGTTCTTCAAAGCCACGAAGTTCCTTGTTGACCGATTTCATTGGAAGAATCATAAAGGTGTGTGTTATACTTAATTGTCTATCAATGTATTATTTCTTTAATTTAACATATCTTCATCTTGATTCCATCAGATAGGCCGCAGACTTTTTGGCTCCCACAGATGAGTTTAGTTTTCTAGGTATTCGACTAGATTTTTATGCAATTGCTCATTAAATCAGTTCCTTTTCTCTTGGTAATTTATATTTACTTTTCGATCAGACATTCTTTCTTGTTTCTGCGCTCTTTGCAATGGTTCTGGAACATTTGGACGAAACAGACACACAATTGTTGTTGATAAATAAAGCTTGGATATATAGTTTTGAATATATCTTTGTTACTGGAGAATAGTGTATACTACATAAGCTTTGGCGTTTTAACGAGAGGATTTATTTAATGAATTGTCATGTTTTGTATCCTCTTTTTCGCTGAAATTTCGTGGAGACACTCATTGTCTTATGTGAACTGTATTTCTGGAAATAATTTTTCTCAAAATAACTTGTGACATCATAATGACGTCATCTCGGTCCCATTTTATTTTTCTGCAACAAATGACCAATTTGTGCCTTTACTTGGTCTTCTTTTAGGCTTTCCATATTTTTACAATTTTTTCCCATTTTTTCTGAATTTGTACGGCTATTTTTCTTCTCTGTCGCTGGGAAGCTGTTGTTGCTGCGTAGGAGATAGTCACGGTTTCGGTCATCGTAGCCTCCTATCCATTTTAGAACAATAGGATAAATTTGGCGGGAAGTTCAAATTCGTAAATGTAAGTCGAAGCCATTTCCTTTTGCCACAAAATCTGATTATCCGCGCATACTTTAGACCGGATCAGGAAAATAAGCAAAGGCATAGTAGAAGTAGGTACAATATGTTCTGTTTGCGACATAGAAAGCAGCTGCGGAGAATTAAATTTAGGCCTATTTTCATATGATGTCATTGTCGATCTAGTAAAAGAAATGAAGCCCGAGACTGATAAATTTAATAGAGGAAAACTGTGGAGTCTTCTTTTTGTTTTGAAAGTAACAAAAAAACACAGTTTAGATGCATGCAAAAGTCGAGATGTATTCATGGTTGTTCTTCTTCATAAATATCTGATATTTATCAAGAAGAACAACCATGAATGCATCTAGACTTTAGCACGCATCTAAACTGTGTTTTTTTTATCAAAAGACGATTATGGAAAAGATGGCGTTGAGGATTTAACCAAGGTGTATTGCGTTTGATGATCCAATTTCCATAGAATCAACGTTTATTCCATTATTGATCGCAATGGATCTTGGTCAAATGCCCCTCGATGCCATGTTTCCATAATCGTCTCGTGCTCTTTATAATCCTACAAAATTGGATTCTAAATTTAGACTTACGCCTGAAAGAAACAGTTCCAAGCAAAAGACATCCCTAAACTTTGCGGTAGTGTAGGTACACTAACGTTGAACATGATCAGTGATACTTGATTGCTTATTAGCATTTCGTTTTGATATGGCTGTCCTGTAAAATCATCAGCACATATTCCTAGCATAAAATAATATTTCCGTACATAGTTATGTGATTCAGTAACGCTCTTTCAAGATGGTTTTGATAAATGTCTTTAACTATTATTTTAGCCCAATAGATTGTGAACAACACAATTTTGAGATCGCAAACTGATCACAGGAAGAGTCCTGAGTAACCAATTACTAAAATCGTTCTCCTCTCATGTGGATATAGTAAATCACAGCGTCATCAACACATACTACACTTGAGCAACTGCAGCATCACTTTTTCAAAAATGGTCATCACAGCAAATACCTATCGAATGGCAAAGAAAGACCAAGAAGACTCAGAAAGAAATATACAACGATATGTTTCCAATATTCTGTGCATGGAAAATATCTAATCGAATTTGCTGAAAGTGCTACACTGTGGTATAAGCGTTAACATATGATTTAACGTCAACAAGTTAAAATGGGTTCTTTCAAATAAGTACAGCTGCACTGCATCTACAGCTCTAAAGAAATACGCGATTAAATATATTCTTAACACACCCTAGGAACCACATACTTGTAGCCAGGATGTTTACAAGATTTGTACAAAACTTACTTCTGAACTTAACTCCATTACAATACATCCTTGATCGACGGAATCGTTGTGGACTGTAAGCTAGTTCGTATAGTTTTATTCAGATACAAGCACATACAAAGATTTTGTCGCAGAAGAAGTCAGAACACACTTGTCCGCTTTGAACGGTCGTACACTTGAAAGTAGAGTAGCAAAAACGTACGCCTGCCTGCGAGAATACCTTCTGGCATCTCTGGGTTCAAACTTTTCAATTTTAATTTGACTTTAATTCACACTATAAGCATTATCTAAAGAGATTTCTGTAGTTATCTATTTTAAGAAATCACCGGACTTTGGCGACAGTCTCTGAATTTCCTGAATTTCTGAACTTCTCTGAATAGAACCACGTCCTAACACCCTCCGTGCCATCCTTTCAGCTCCAAGTCTGGTGCTTTCTGTTAACTTCATCACCAGGTAGACGAGTATCTGCAAGTAAGAATTTTTTAATGCTTTAACTTTTCAGTTTAATGTTCAGTTGAAGGAAACTGAGTCTGATAAAAAAGAACCATTTTCTGTCATGGAGGCAATATGTTTCATTCAAAAAGCAGATGATGATTGTTATTCGAGTATTACTAACACTTCGAATTTTAGGCTATGGAACGTGAGGAGGCTATCATTAAAGAATGTGACGAATATTATGTCAAAGCAAAAGTCAGCTCGAGTTCATTTAATTGCAAATAAAGAGAGCAGATAGCAGGATATCAAAGTGTCATTTTATGATAAGAGGCAATGCTCTACGGGCTCCAAATGACACCGTAACCCTCGAATTCAAAAACTTTAAATACTGTCAACTGAAGATTACTAATTCATGTTCCTCATGCCCAATTATTCATAACGTTTTCCAACAGCAAATAAGAGCTCCAGAAATATATCTTCTAATACTGAGATACAAAGATAACCAACACAAGCTGACATATATGTTAAATGAACAGAAAAAGATAGTTTTCAAACCATAACTGTGTGCTTATTATCATAAAAGATTTCAAACCTCAGCTATGACCACGTGACGAAAGAAATCTTCACCACGATGAATTTTCTCAATTTCTGGAATATCGTTTTCAAGCCAAAGCCATAACTTATCAGTCACGAAAAAGTACTGAAAAAGAAGTATTGAAAATAAGTAAAAAATGTATTTGTAACCCTTGAAAAGCAGCCATGATTAAGCCACCAAGTCGCTATCATCCATTCATTCAAATATTTGTGACATCGAAAAGTTCTTCAAAATAAAAATTATTCTTGACCTTAAACATGTTGTTATAAAGAATAAATGTACGCCCAGGAATGTAAATGTACGGCTACGAGTTCAAATTAGTACCCAGGCTGGATAGTCTATCAGTCAGCAATAAGTTTTTTCCAACAATATGTAGCAATTAGATGAATGTAAATCCAGAAGGTAGATGACTCAGAATACATCTTCACTTTCTTTAAATTCTTAAAATATTAATTCGCAAAAAATATTAGACTTCGATCAACAAGCATACTCACGGCATCAAATTGAATACCAGCAATCAAACAATTAAGTTGGTATCTAGCCTCTGGCTGCTTGTTTCTCCTGCAGCTTGGATACCCCTCATATAGCTGCTTCATAAGCTCCTAGGGACGAAACCTGGTGTGAAAACTACGTGCAATGAGGTCTTATTCTTTTGCAAATATATTTCGATAGAATTTACTTAATGAAAAATAAAATATAAAAAGCCTAAAATAAAACTCCTTAAGAAATTTGCGAGCAGAACAATCTTGATAACTCTCTGATATATATCTGCATAGATAATTTCAATACATCAACTGCATTGTGAATGATATGTTTGCCACATTGAAGTTTAACAAATGGTATCTCAAATGTATGGGCTATGGACCATTCATTACAAGTCCTGAGATCAAATATTCTTTTCAAACTAACTGCACATGAGAACATTTAAGGTTGTTTTCATCTTACCCTGAGCTGTACTTCATGCAAAGCAAACAGCTCTTTGAACTTGCCTTGATCACTGAATATTGAAAGCCTGCGAGAAGAAATTTCTATATAAAGAAAAATTGTTCACGTTCTAAGAGGAATTACCTTCGCATTGAAAGAGCGTTGATAAACATTTCAAGTATATTTACTTTTCTATGTTGTGTAAACACAAGTTGCATACAATAGGGTTCAGGCTGCTTCATTTTGGTTGCGGTATTCTAGAAGCCCTGTTTAACCCATGTTTTGGTTGGTTTTTTAATGGAAAATGATATAACAAAAATAACTATAGTTTTCATCAAACTTCAAACGTCCTTTATGGCATCCTAGGCATAGATACAGCAGGCATCGTAGGCATAATGGTGGGTCATACATACGGTAAAATTTATAATAAGTCGAAGCAAATTTGACTAATTAATTTTTTCGCTTCCGAGTAGAGCTGTAAATCATGAAGATCCGAGCAACAAGAACGACAGTAAATATTGCTCCATACCTGAGGCTCACTCCCCCCTATGATTGTACTTCTGAATGTTTATGTAAAGTTTGAATAAATTTATAGGTAGGACTAATAAACCTGACATTTCTTGCAATGTTGTCCACACAACTTTGCTACACAAGAAGAAGAAGCAAAGAAAGAACGAAGAAAATGATCTCTTTAATACTCTAACTACTCACACGAATGTACCTCTGTACGAATGCATAGAAGAATATGAAAGAATCAAGGTTTCGATGCCTTTTTGCAACTTGGAATTGGTGTAATGCTGAATGATATTGATCAAGTCCACCTTCGAATTCTGAATAGAGGTAAGTAGCGTGGTATGATTCTGAATGAAGACAAAGATTCTATTTACCTTTCACTTTTCGTTGGAATGTCGCTGCATCCACAATCGTCGCTTGGTTGGTTTTCTCCTCCAATGCAGTGCGGGTGATATTTCCACAAACATCTTTTGCACGTGATGAGGGAATTTGTGACGCGTCCTACCCGACATCGAATCTTTGCATCACATCTAGTTCTCTGCTCAGGTGGGCATCCTTCAGTAGGAATTGTAAGCGGCAAAACATGCTGAAGCTTGGAGTGATCGACGACGATGCTCAGATTCTGATCCATGCCATGACCTTCAAATCCAATATCTGCCTTGTCGCAGCAGTGACAAGTGGCAGTGAAGAAAATGGTGATGTTCTTGCATATGAAGCTTGACAATACCAGAGTCTCCAAGATCAAACTGACGAAAGAATACCCGTTTCCTGTGAAGGGATTATTAATGGTGAATCTCTCATTAACTATCATGTTTGATATTATTGTTTGGCAGAGGTACACTATTACATTTTAAGAACCAATTGATAACAACAGCTAGCACTATTTTATAGATAATGAAAATGCCCACAAAGTGAAAATACATATACAAAAGAAAGAAGAAAGAGATTAGTTGGTGACCAGTAAATTAAGAAAATAAACTGTGAGTACACACGGCAAAAATTGATACTTACTTTTGTTGTTGTCTTCCAAGAGCGAATTAGACATCTGATCGATGAACATCTCTTGGTGGTTGTCATGGGAACTCAATGGAAAGTTATCCTCTTCAATCTACGAGAGACCAAGACAATAAACTTTATACCAACATTGAGAAGATTTGCAATTTTGGTTAGGATAAGATTTAACACAAATATTTTACCTAACAATGAATCAAGACGCTGCCGATAATGTCTGTTGAACGAACCGATGTAAGGATAACACCTTGGCCAGTGTGTAACAAAACTTGATAAAGCAACCGGTGGCAAATAAAGTTACACACCAGAACCAGACCAAAGAATAGTGATAGCCAAAATTTCAACTTCGTAGGCTCATATATAAACGTATTGAATTATGTTAGAGAATACTAAAACAAACGAAGATGTCAACTTAACAACTTTACCAAAATGTTACTCGTTGAATGTTGCTGCTAGGAAAATAATAGGTTAGGTGTGACAGTAGTATATACAGTACTGAGACAGCTGATGGATAATAGGCATACATCCAACGCAACGTGAAGGCGTTGAAACGATAACCTGCCTTTGCTATCAGAAGTTCTTCGTTAGCTATTCCAGCAGCAATGCTTCCAACTTTCAAAAGGAACCAATACTTTTCATCTTGAAATATCATTCTGGACACTGATCGGAACAGACTACAATCGTCTTTTGTTATTTCAACTGGCTGTAAATCTCCTAGGTTTGACGGCATGTTATGTCTTTCCCTTCGAAAATAAGTAAACATGTTTATTGATCTTTATATAGGATATAGAATGTTAAGATTTTTGAGATTAGAGTAACAAGAGCTTCATTACAAGTGATAAAAACCTATATAAACGACCAGCTGTTCAAACGGAATCACTTGAAGTTATTTCTTGCCATATATTACGAATGAACGATCACTATTCGACCTTTGAAATTAGTTCTTGAACAATTTCTCAAACGTATTTCGTTACATACTTAAGGCATGCATGAAAATGCATAAAATTCAAATTGTGAAACAATATATAGTACATTTTCTCTTGAAAGTGAATTTATTGATTCCACTGTGCTAATGTAAGAAAACACGAAAAGCTGCAACAAACCATATAGCAAGATGTCTTTCGGTAATCGGAATCTGCTCCCTTTCCTTTGGCATCAAAGTCTTGCAGACTTCAAGAGCCTTTTCTCCAATCTGCTGCGCACAGCCCCTCAACTTTGTCCATGACATAGATGCCATATGTTGGAGAATGTGTGCCCCTTCAGCAGCAGTCATTTTCTAGTAAAATGTCAGAAATACTCTTAGAGATTACAATCGCGTATAAATAGAATGGAAACTGTATATCTGCTTAAAGAATTCTTGCCAAAAGGTAACCCTTGGCACACAATTCTAATATTTTATTACATGCTTTGATAGCTCAACAATCATCATCAGCTCCAACATATGTTTCTTTCCATCACCTTTTCGAATCTTAATTTTGCATCAATATTACTACCTTTTGAAAGTTCAGTTGCTACTTTTTGAAATTGAAAAAATTTCAGATCAACTAGCAACTGATGAACGATGTGAAACAAAGAAAAATTCGGTAAAAAGGAAAATTCTTGTCTCCTGATCTAAACTTGTGCCTAGGTTATTGCCAGAAGGAAAGCTCTTACTTCATAAACAAATATTATACACTATTCAAATTCTGGAATTTAAAGACTTTCAAGGCAATTTTGCTGGTCCTTAGGGTCCAATTCGTGAGCTGGCTGGTAGAACAGACATTGCCTTTGCACACTAAACTTTCACAACCACACAGAACCCTTTAAAAAATGTTGTATATTGTTTCTAATCATTGTTTGTAGTATGAAGTTTTTTAAATGACACATGATTCATGCTTTCAGCATGAAAGCTGAAAGCTTTATTCAATAAACAATGTGTGCTTACTGACTCAATAGTGCTGCAAATTTCCTCGATTTCATCAATTTCCTCGTCGTTATCTCCTTCATCGTCGATTTCTTCAACATCGTCGACTTCTTGGGCAGTAATGCTAGCCATGAATGCTTCAATTATCTGCTTCAAGGCATCTTTCTTTGGGCGTCCCTCGTTCCTGTTGTTTTTGGGGCTGACAAACGGTACATTGCTTGGCCACCAGTACGGTTTCTGAGATTCTAAGCCCCAGTGTGGCTTACGCTTTCCTAAGAATTTATTTAGAGATATTTTTTAACACGACAGTTGGTAAATTAAGTTTCTTGTGAGAACGGAAGAAACCGGGAATATCTGATTGCTGTAGAAAAGAGCAATTACCAAACGATTTCCCTATTAATTGCAGCTAGCTGAAAGGATACTAACATCCCATTTTTTGTTTCTAACCATGATAAACCTTGCATAGGAAACACAATAAAGTTGTTTGCTAAGTTACTACATATATATTGGCATAAAATGAACTTCTTGAAATGAAATGAACTGAAATGAAATTCTCTAGATCTAAGCTTCAGTACTGATGATGCTTCTAAACTATCAAAAATTTCAATTTGGATTAAAGTGAACAGAAAAATTTATGAAATGTTATTATAGCATGAAACAAACCTTTATGGGTGACAATCTTTAACACCAGATCCCTCAAAAATGTAGTGTTTTTAATCTTCCAGTTAACCGGTATATCAATTCCATCAGTACTTTCAGATATCATTTCTGCAAATTGATAAAAAATATCTATGGTACATACCAAAAAGAACTTCAAATGTTTTAAAATTCATTATGTGTAAAAGATTTGAGGTATATATTAGAATGAATCCAAGTTTGCTTGATAGCCGAAAGGCTGAAATATTTGCAAGATCCATAATAGTTAATCCATAATAGTTAGCCTATATCTTAATGGAGATAATATTAAAATAATGATGAATATACTGTATAATCAATGACAGCATGCAAAGTGTGGCAGCATTTGTATGATAATTAGATGATAATTAAATGATAATTAGATGATAATTAAATCTGCTGATCTGATCTACTGTACAAGATCTCTGTTAAACATAATTTAGTAAAGAATAAACAAGTTTCCAAAGATGGGAGCTAAAAACTTGTAAAAGGACCATCAATGAAATCTTACAAGTACTTCAGAATAAATATCAAAATCAGAAAACCTGTTGGTAATTCAAATTGGCATTTCAATCATCCCATTGAGTTTGGATCATAAATAATACAAAATATTTGCATTATCATGCAAATCTGATTGTTAATAAACTTCTGATAAGAAATGCATCAACCATAAAATCAATCACCAAACCAAAAAAAACAAAAATATCACCGAAAGAGAAATTAAATACCTTCATCATTCCTGATTGCTCCACTGTTACAGATGAAATCAGCTATGCTTTTTTGAATTTCTTCATTTTGAGCAAGACCACGAAGATCAGGGGAAGCTGTAGAAGGATTTTATTTTTTTAATGATTTTCTGATTTCCACAAAATGTAACATGGCCTATGACCAAATATTTGCAAGAGATACTTATGCAAAAGGTGGATGCGAGTAGGATGCATATCATTCCTACGTGAATCTTAATTGTGATTTAAAACTTCACTGCCATGATCTTTAACACAATTGTCTATTGCAGACTTTCATACCTCTCAACAATTCTAATCTGCATTTGGGAATGAAGAACTCCTTATAAATTATTTGATGAAAATGTACACAAGGCCTGTACTTCTTGTGCCATAATCTTGTAAATTCGTTGAAGAGTAAAAATCTTGCCATCAAGAACTATGTTGCTATAAGCTGTGACAAATTATTAAGAATAAACTAAATAAACTTCAAATTTACTTTCTTATGCATAGGCCAAACTAAAATATCATCATAATCTCCTCTGTTTACAGCGATAAACAAACTAATACATCTATTTCGACCTTCACCATCGCCATTCAAATATAATCTCACACTAATCTTATACCCATACTTACTCGTTAAAAACACCAGACTGTAAATTGAATGTGTATAATTACGCAAAGTTTGTTTCTTTTGAAAGTCGAAATTATCAACTGTGCAGATAAAATGTCCATCTTGCGATACTGGCCACAATATCAGCATTTCCAACTTATTTATTCTCTCTTCATGCTTGTTCATTACGTATTCAATTCGCGTTTGTTTCTCCATTATATCTTCAAGCAACTTATAATCCCATTGCAATTCCTTATTTTTCACAACATCTCCTCGAATGTCCTCAACCTTTCTCCCCAATGTGTTTTGTTGATCCAACACTTCATTCAGTACTTTGTTCCAACATTTTGTATTATCTTTCCATTCTCCTATTTCTTTTGCAAATTCTTCTTTCTCTACAAATTTACTCTTCATATCTCTTTCTTCTACAAAGTCGGCAAAATCACTCTCCATCTCTGTCTCTCTAATTGCTATTTCTTTATCGTGACTCCGTCGTAAGTTTTTAATTCCTTGTTCTATATTTTCTAATCTATTTCCTCTCTTTTATCCAATTGAATCCATAACTTCCTTGCTCAATCTCCCCAATATACAACTGATCTATTTCCCCATCTCCCTGCTTTATATACTTTCGATTAACTTTATTTTTTTAAATACATTAATTCATTTCCCACAACCCAGGTTTTATTTTGTTTCAATTCCTGCTCATTTCTTAAACATTTAAAAAATACCTTCCATTCCTTAAACATTTAAGAACATCCCCAATCTCCCTCCAAAAAACAGGAACCACTTTCTTTTTCCACAACCAAGGAACTCCCCCTTCTTTTATTTTAAATACTCTCCTACGCATTTCTTACACATTTAAACAAACCTGGAACCTTCCTTTTCTTAAACATTTAAGAAATCCCCTTTTCGACCATTGACCTTTCTGAAACATTAAAGGTTCCCGGAGGATAGTTAGCATACATATACTACTGAGAACAGATTTTTCACTTCATCAGGTTTGAAATTAACTCACATTCTGGCTAATGGAGCTAATGAAGAAACAAAAACAGTGTATGATTTTGACGGTTGTTACTGGTACGCTTGTAAAAAGTGTTTATCAAGTGGAAAACTCAAAACATGTGACATGTTCAACGAAGTGACATTTCTATAAACAACAAGATTTTATCCATTGATGGGCTTCAACAATTCGATGAAGCAAAATCTCTATTTTTGAAGCATAGAGGTTATAAATTAAAACGCATGCAAGATTGTAAATGGAGTGAATTAATTTATAATAACAGTGAAATTTGAGAGTTTATAGATAACTCTCGTTTACCGTATACTGGTTTTGTAGAGATAATGGAAAAACAATTACTAAACGATATTGTTGAAGATAAAGTGCTTGGAGCGATCAAAGTCGATATTCACGATATTTATATTTTACAACTTTCGTTAATAATATATCGCAAGATAGAGCAAACTGAGATATTAATCCAATGACGCAAGTGAAGGCTGAAACATCTAAATTAGTAGGAAACAGTGCATTTGGTACAACTATTATGAACAAAGGAAAACAGCAAGAAATTTCGTACATGGGTAATGATGTTGAAAAACCCAATATTAATATTGGCACTATTTTACATGCTCAAATATTGGAAGATAATTACGTAGAAGTAATAACTCCCAAGAAGAAAATTATAGAAAATCACGCTAGATATATTAGATGGAATGTGTTCAACTATGCAAAAAAGAGCATGCTTGAGTGTTATTATGACTTTTTTGTACTTGTGTTGAAACTGAATAGTTGGCATCTCTGTGAGATGGATACAGATAGTCTTTATAATTGTTTTCCAAACGGAACAAAATTTGAAGACCATGCGCGCGAAGATGGTAAAGGGACAGAATTATATAAAGAGCTAGAAAAGGAATTCTTTGTAACTGATTCTTCAGCTTGCCCATTCGGAAAGAGAACACCTGGCAAGTTCAAAATCGAATCTGAGGGAACTAAGATGATTAGTTTAAATAGTAGAATATATGTAGTAGAAAATAAAAACAATTCTTTATATAAATTTTCTATGAAAGGAGCACAAAAAGGTTAATTTCACCAAAACCCGATGGATTTATATGAGCAAACATTAAACACAAATGAGTCATACATGGCAACAGATAGAGGATTGAAACGAAAATTTGGGAGTGTATGTCAATATCAGCAAACAAAACAAGCGTTAACAAGTTTTTATTGTAAAAGGAGAATATTGGAAGATGCAGTAACAACAGAACCTTTAGATATTTGAAATATAATCTATTGTTTTGATGAACTGTTTGATTGATTGAGTGACAGCTTGTCACTCAATAAAAATAGTGATCTAAATATACATACACCACTCACAATATTCACTCATTCTGTTGCAAACACATTTAATGACTCTTAAAGAACAAAGTTCAGCGCAAGAAGAAGAACCGTTGCAAGACAAAAGACTGCAACAGGGTTGATTGGAGGTTTTCTTTGATGACAAGGATAACTTTCAATTTCAAAAAATGTTCCGGTTGAACCATCACTACAAGCTACAAAAAGAACACCTGTAAATGATGTTGCAGATAAACTTGAAAAGTTGCAAATGTTGAAAGAAGTACAAGCGGTGCTTGATCCAATTGCACCACATTTTTCACATATTCATATTCAATCGGATAAAGGTGAGGAACAATATTATTATGATGCAAATGATAAAGATGATAAAACATTTGGTGAACAGCGTGCATTAGAAAATCCTTTTACTTTACTATTGGAAGGTGAGGATGTGCGTCAATTTGTTTTTGAAATGTTAAAAAAGTGGTGTACGGTAACGGATGATAGTAAAGATAAAATACTTGAAAACATGCTTTATTTACAATCCTTTAATGCTGACGACAAGTATGCTACAACTCAAAACTGCGGTTACTGAGTTAGTAGGAGAAGAAGGAGGAGTAATTTTTATGGGTGGTTTGAATTTGGAATTATTGGAAAGAGTTGATGATGCATTAGTGATACTGGATCACATTATAGCAGATGAAAACGGATGTCTGCCGATTATGATTATAAAATCAATATTAAAACAACAAAATATTTTATCCTTTGTTAAAAATGAATGAGAGAACAATGAACATTATTTTTATGATTGATTGATTGATTGATTGGCTTTAGTTAAAAGTATATAACTAAGAGTTGTTGGATTTAAAATCATTTGCAATTAATGATTCATGATTAAAGGCATTATGGTAAAACACGAACACTCATCAATCAATGAAAAACAATTAATTCTTTTGAATGAAGATGGAGTTAAGTTTGAAATAGAGATGCGATTAAAAATATGCATGTTGGAAAGGTGCATGTTAAAGAAACACAGGGATAAAAAAAAGTCAGACTACCTTCCGCTAAATATTCCGTTTAGGAAATTAGTTGTTGGTGGAGAAATACATCTGCCAATGTATCAAAGTGTTTGGAGGTTGTTTAAAAACTGGCACAAGCTGACAGTTGACAAGGATCGTCAACTTTTTTCATCTCTCGTTTGGTTTTATCAAGAAGAAAATGATTTTGTATTTCAAAAAATGAGAGAAGTGGTTGCTCACATCACCTTCGTCAATGAATTTACATTAGAAGCTATTGCTAGGTCACATGATTGTATTGTGGTTTTGGATCAAGTGTTGTGGATAGAACCGATTTCAAAACCGGTTATTGTTATTACTAGTAATAGCTTCCGCTAATGGTGCCCACGCTTCCCGTATCAGTGTAAATTGTGCATGGGCACCGTCAGTCAAAAACGGTGTCCTTTGAAATCGTTTAAAAGTTGTGTTGCACATCAGTTGTTTTAAAATGGAATAGTAAATAAGAGGAATGAAAACGTTAAAATTCATGATGAAATATATGATTATCATCACAGAAAATATAAGATATGTTTAATAACGCGTAATAATATATGTAAAGCAATGCATTAAAAATTAGTTGTTATTCCATGCAAAATATATTATTGTAATGGGTGACCCAAAAAAGTAGGATAGTATATAATGAAAATTGGGCGTGCTTTAAAAAAGGTTTTCTTTATTGGAAACTTTGAATTTGGAAGTGTGCTATTTTTTACGTCACCCAGTATACATAGAAATGGCAGGTGACCCAAAGAAGTTTTAAAATAGCATGAAAAGCAAACTTAATCGATCCTATATTAAAATTGTTTATGATTTAAAAAGTTTAAATAGCATCTAATTTTGGTGCATGGCATAGGTTATTTTAAAAACTAAAAAAATAATGTTTGTTTTTGTTTTCAGTTCTTAAAATTCTGAATAATGTGACTTTCAGATCATGCAAAAATTTTCATTTGTAATTTACTACAAAATCGTAAAATTAAAATATCTGGTGAGCCACATTTATTATCCACTGAAAAAGTATGCACCAAAACCAGGTCTTTGTAAGCTCTATTTGACGATGTTCCATTGCAATTAAAAGCAAATTTGTAATTGTAAAAATCAATTTAGAAATCATTATTATCAAGGCAAAGATTAATTGGAATTTTCATTGATTTTTTTGGGCCACCAGGTATCTAAATAAAAAAAGAACAAAACATGTTAATGAATACATAAAAAATTGTCAAAAAACAGTAACGGAATTAACGGAGCACGGTATTGTCCTTTGATTGTTTACAAAGCTATTGTTCATCCTTACATTCTTCACTGGTGGATTCGTCATTCGTCAACTTTTCGTGACTTTCAATAGCAGTGATGAAATTTTTTGTGTTGTATGTAACATCAATATCCTGCAACATGAGGAGGCACTCTTCCAAAGGAGAAGGATTGCTTTTATATTTTTGAATAACATCAATTTTTAAGAAACCAGACAAGATTTTATGCTCTATGGACAGAGACTTGGAGACATCTTCCTTCGATACATCGATGACAGCATCAAAACCACAAGGGCATTTATCGAGTCTCATTCTTCTGGAACACTTCTGGCATTTAACAAACTTGTCGCCTGGTTGAAAATCGACTTTATTTGCACATCTCTGTTGTGTGCAAATAGGAAAAATTCGGATCTGCACAGAATCCTTCCAGGATAAATTTGGAAAATAAAAGTTCTTTTTCAATAGAGGAAAGATTTTCAAATGTGATTTCCTGGAAAATTTCTGAAAATTGAGCATTAGCATCTTGTGCAAGAAATGATGGGCAATTTTGCCTCAATTTTAACCAAATTATCTCTCTTATATTGCTGAAGGTATGTGTAGAACAACTGTCACCAAATAATAGCACATTTTCATAATGCTGACAAGCAATAAACAAATCTTGTAAAAAGTAACTTCTGTCAATGTTACCTAACAGTGGGTATAACACAGCATAACTGACTTCTATGAAAGAGTCAACTGCACATGAGAAAATCCCTGGATTATATGTGGCTGAATTAATAAAGTGTGGCCTATTAATTATATTTTGCATTTTTATGTTTCAAAAGAAATTCAGAATGAAAAAAGGACAATTTGTATACAGGCTATCTATGACTTATCAGATGATATAAAATCTAAACATGAACCATATGCATAAACATAAGTGATTTTAGGTCATCTTTAAAGTTCAATAAAATATTACTAAAAAATTCAATGTAAAGTAATACTGTAAAGCAGTCATTAAATTCAAGCTAGTCTTTAGCTTAAATTAAACTTTGAATAATAAACCATAAAATTCAAGCTTGTCTTTAGCCTGAATTGAATCAGGCCTAGCTAGATTTTGAACAATATAAAACCATAAAATTTAAGCCAGACTTTTCACCTTACTTACTGCATAAAACTAAGCCAGTTTATTTTGCTTAAATTAAATATCAATATAATAATCACAAAATTAAAGCTAGCCAGGTAGCTCAGTGTCTTTGCCTTCAACAAATGTGTATATCACGCCTAGCTAATAGGAATCATGGAAACTGCTACACCTACGCTAGCAAGCTATTAGGCCTATTTTTGGCAAAAAATAATTGTTGGATGCTTTTATTTCCTTAAATTTCTCAATTTATTGTGTATTCGTATTTTTGTTAGGTTTACTTTTCTCATGTAACGATAAATTAAATTTTACCTTCTTTACTTCTGTTCACTTCTGCCTTCTGTTCACTTCTGCTGCTCACAAAATTCTAATCAAAAAGGCCGAAGGCAGGCACTCCCTCACTCAGCAAAGTCTCACCACAAAACCCACGCCCAAATTCCCAAAACTTGTGACATTTCCGAAGAGTGATTGGACAAATTGCTTTCATTGCTACATTGTACCTGTATTTATTTTTGTTTCCATGGCAATGTCTTTATCAACAAAAGCACTGCCTCGATCCAGTGGGCAGCCATTTTCTCTTAATTTTTTGCTGACTCATGATAGAAGAAATTCAGTCTTCTCCATATACCTCGCGTATCCGATTATAAGCCACGCTCCGCACGCTTTACGCGTGGGCAAAAACATTGCGTGCACCGGAACAATTTATTGAACCAACTATAACTATACATGACCTCATTTAATTGATTGATTGTTTTTTGTTTACTCATTTAATTGATTGATTGATTGATTGATATTTTAAGTATGATAAGTAGAATATAAATGTAGATGTTAAATTGGCTTATATCATTGAAGATTCATGAAAGGTTGACATATTTTTGAAATTTGAAGTTTTTTTTTTCAAAATGAATTCTGATGAGGAAATTGAAGAACTTATTTCAGCTGTTGAGCAATTGCGAAATGAAATAGAGCGAGTATGTCTTTTACATGCATGTGAAGTCATATTTAATAGAAACAACAGTGTTCATAATAATATGATTGATGATGAATCAACCGATACAGCGTCAGAAGGTGAAATTGATGAAGATGTTTTTGATGAAGATGTTTTTGATGCAGCAGATGAATATGATATGACAGCTGAGAATGATGATGAGAATTTTAAAGATGAACTTGAACAATGCTGGCGCTTATTAGAGCTTGAAGACAAAGAAGAACAAGGTACTGATAAATATTATAAGATACTTTTGGGTATAATAGATTTTACAGATTTTACAGATAATTATAATTTTTTTCCACCCAATCTTTAGCAAATAGATCATTTACATAAAATTGCGCATAGTTATTGAATTTATCTCTATGACTTGCATGGTTTCCTTTTTTTATCACTTTTGGAAAAGTTTGTTCTATTATATATTCTGCTTGTTCAGGTTTTTTACATCTAATATATATATTCTGTGATGTCACGTGATGACGCATTTTCCCTGCCAAAAACAATAGATTCGACCCAAAACAATAGGTCGAACGCCCCAAAACAATGGACCGAAACGGCGAACCGTGTAATCACAAAGGCTTTTTTGTATGTGGATATATGGCAATGAAATTCACACTGAATGTTTACTTTATTAATTTAACCAGGGTAATGGATTTTTTTTTCGATTTTCTCCTGAAATTTTGAATTATTCCACTAATTATTCTGCTAATTGTGCTATCACGAAAAAACTACGGTTTACGCTGGCGAAACTTCCAAATTCGCGTTCCCGACTTTTTCGAAAAGAGTATTCGCTCTTCACGTGACCCGTTTCGCCTTTTCCTGCAATTTGATTGGCTATTTTCGCGCGACCTATGTGGGTTGTCGATCAATTTTCGTTTCTTGCCCTCGAATGCAGGCGACACATGCAAATTTTCGGTCGTTTTTCGTTATTCGGCCTCGGTTGCAGCAGGTACATTTGGAGAAGACACGTGTTTTTGTTTTGCACACAAAGGGTGCCTTTCAAAGTGTTTTACGAGCTGAATTTTCTTTGTAAAGAGCTGCTAATTGTTTCAAAGACCCTAGAGAGTTGCAGGAAACAATTGGGAACACAGGTGATAGCTTTGTTTAGTATTTTGAGTTGAAATAGTTGTAGTTTTTGTTGTAGGCGTTGCTTCGGCATGCCTGCAACGCTTAGGCCCAATGAAAACAAAGTCAAAGTTATGAATTTTTCAGGCCCTATTTGCACGATTTTCCCCATTTAAACTTTCCACAAGTGTTTGTATGTTTGTATAGTAGGTATAGTAGGTATAGTAGGTTTTCATAGTAGGTATAGTATGTATAGTATGTTTTTATAGTATGTATAGTAGGTATAGTATGTTTTTATAGTAGGTATAGTATGTAGGTATAGTAGGTATAGTATGTTTTTATAGTTTGTATAGTAGGTATAGTATGTAGGTATAGTATGATTTTATAGTAGGTATAGTATGTTGGTATAGTATGTAGGTATAGTATGATTTTATAGTAGGTATAGTATGTTGGTATAGTATGTATGTATGTATGTAGGTATGTATGTATGTATGGGCATGAGCGGGAGCGAATGCAGCGCACGAAGCGCGCCAACCAGATTAAGCTTTGTTTACTTGACCGGCTCATGCATGTATGTATGTATGTATGTATGTATGTATGTATGTATGTATGTATGTATGTATGTATGTATGTATGTATGTATGTATGTATGTATGTATGTAGGTATGTATGTATGTGTGTATGTATGTATGTATGTATGTATGGGCATGGGCAAAGCGAATGCAGCGCACGAAGTGCGCCCTATCAATCAATGTTTCTTGATAATAGATAGACAGGCGAGCGCAGCGAGCTAACCCATTGTACGTGGGGTTGAATGAGGCATGAGCGAAGCGAATGCAGCGCACGAAGTGCGCCCTATCAGTCAATGTTTCTTGATAATATACAACATATATATATTAGATAGTGTGATACAAGATAGTATTGCATGATTGTATACATATAGTATCATACAGTATAGTATTGCATGGTCATGTATAGTATTTTTGAGTATGATGTAGCATTGTATTTATAATTTTATTTTTCATGTTGCATTGAATAGTATGTTCAAGCAGTTTTTTAAGTCTTTGTAGGCAATCATATGTTCTCCAATTTGTTAATATATTTCTATACTTTGTAGTATAGAAATATTGTTAATATATTTTTATACTTTATACTTTGTAGTACCCTTCATTGATAAATACACAGAGAATGAAGAAGATGCATGATTGATGATAGAATATTAAGAACACACAACAAAGGTTGAAAGGAGATGACTTCAACTTATAAATTTTATAGTTGCAACAAAAACTGTATATCTTACAACATAAATGTACTATTTACCTGAATATAATTTACCAGTGAAGCGTGCAACATTACATATGCTTCTCTTGAAAAGTCTTCATTTTTGTAGTCATTTCTCATAACTAAATTTCACACTATCAGGCCATTACCAGGGTATTTCCACCACACATATTAACAATATTTACGCATTCTGTGACATTTCCAGGAGGCCTCGATTTCAGTTATCTATATTTTATTATACGAGGCCATCTTCAATCTGTTGCCATGGTGTTCATATTCAAAATTATCTTCACAACGCAACGCGCCAAAAATATTTTCCGTTCGTGTTCATCACTGTCAAAAGTAGAGCCAGAAGTCAACAGGTAAATTGTTTTTAACTCATTACTAATAATTTATACTTTTACATATTAATAAAGACATTTACAAATAATGCCCAAATTTATTACTTTTTATTATTTCTCATGCCCATACATGCACAACTATGTATTTCCATGTATTTAATCACTGATGATATTCCTTTTCCAGTTTTCGTTTAGTTTTCGTTTTTGAACCTTCCTATAGTGAAGAAAAAAAGATTTCGGTATGTACTTTCAGTTCAATGCTATTTGGATAATGAGATTTTCCTTTACTATTATGATCACCAACCAGATGTGTAACTTACTACTTACCATTTCAATCACAATTATCTTATTCTTTTTCCAGTATTTGCAGTTTGGCAGTTGCCCTGCCCATTGATTTTTATTTTGTTTAGCATATTTTCGGTATGTACTTTCAGTTCAATATTACTTGCATAACGAGGTTCTCCATTACTATTGTCTTCACCAAGCATATGTACAACTTACTACTTGGCATTTAAATCACAATTATCTTCTTCTTTTTCAGTATTTGCAGTTTGGCAGTTGCCCTTTCATTTTTATTTCGTTCAGATTTTCGGTATGTACTTTCAGTTCAATGTTAATTAGATAATGAGATTTTCTTTTACTATTATGATCACCAACCATATGTATTAATTACTACTTACCATTTAAATCACAATTATCTTTTTCCAGTATTTGCAGTTTGGCAGTTGCCCTTTATTTTTAATTTTCTTCAGATTTTCTGTATGTGCTTTCATTTCCATGTTAATAAGATAATGAGATTCTCCATTACTATTATCTTCACCAAGCATAGGTATAACTTACTACTTACCATTTCTACCACAATTATCTTATTCTTTTTCCACCATTTCCAGTTTGGCCTTTGATTTCTACTTTGTTCATATTTTGGTATGTACTTTTCTTTCAATGTCATTTACATAATGAGATTCTCCATTAATATTATGTTCACAAAGCATATGTATAACTTACTGCTTATGATTTGAATCACTATTATCTTATTGCTTTTCCAGTATTTGCAGTTTGGTAACTATCCTTTGATTTTGTATGATATTATATTATTTTGCAACAGTACTGCTTCATGTAAATATATTCTTTTTTCACATATCAATGATTAAAGAAAAACTACTTTTATTTGTTTGCTTTAAGGTTCGCTATGGCTACAAGTGCTAAAAGAAAGCCTGAGCCAGAAAAAAAAATAGTTGTATGGCTTGGTGATAAAGTCAAAGTAATTATAGCTAATATATTAATTCATATTTCATCAGTTTTTAAGCACTTCATTATAATTAATTCAATTCTGTCATTCTTTGCTTTTGTATCCTAGGAAATAACATACAGAGACATTTTTAGTCTCAAGAGGGAATGTGCTGCCCAATTCGAAGAATTGGGCAGGAACAAAAAGTTCTCCTTGAACGACAAGGAGGGGAGGAGACTCCCCACAAAAGACATAGTGTAAGTATACCTTCTGTATTTGAAGCTCAGTTGTTCTATTGATATCTTCCAGATATTGTATAATATCCTTCCACCAAAAAACAACCTGTAACATAATTGTGTATTCACAGATCACAGAAGGAGGCCTTTATTAAAATTGGCAGAGGCCAAAGAAAAGCAAAACAAGAGAAAAAGGGTGGGAAGGCCACCCAAGAATTTTCTAGAACTTTGATGGTGGCCATGCCCACCCAAAGGGCTATAAAAATTATGCAGGACATGTGTAAATAGTTTCTTAACTAATTTACACATGTCCTGTTTTTGACCATGCATGAAAGAGACAATCATGAAATCAAAACCACTATATTAACACAAAATATAAAGTAAAATTATCCACTTTTCCATACAAAAAATTTTTAAAACATTTCACATTTTTTGTTCATGCATGGTCAAAGTTTTATTATTCCTAATATATTTGTTCATATTATATGTTCCAAATGTTCTATTTTATATGTTCCAAATGTTCCAAATTATATGTTCCAGTATTTTTAATATTTCAAGCACATTTTTAATAATTCAGAAAGCTTTATCAGTTATAAATGTTGACATGATTTCGTTGCAAAACCTTCACTTAATAACTTACCCAATGCATGGTATTCACTTTCATGAATGCGATGTTGCAGTTGCACCAGATAACGGTGGTCATTTATTCCCAGTATGATTCTTTTTTAAGCGATTTAAGCGATTCTAAACTCAGAAAATGAAACTGGAGTTAACACATTTTGAACAGTGAGTCAAAATACTTTATACATACTCTTCAGATGGAAATGATTTAAGAAGATGCAGTTGGATTCTCACCATGCGTTTCTTCCTCATCAAACTATACTTGGCATGCCATTGCCATGATGTAGATGTAATGATGTCATTCAATTTCACGTGCCATTTCGCCCTCCTACCTTTTTAACTCTGAGGGATGAGGGGAATTCCCTTTTCACTAACAAGTTTCCCGCCTTTTTAGGCACCTGACGTGTATAAACCAATCGTGGGAGCTGTATAGTACAATAGAAATCCCGCCTCTGATTATTCGCACAATTAGATTTTGCCTAATTTAATTTAGTTGTCGAAGTTATCGATAGGATATAATTATATTGAATTATTTATCGCTGAGTAAGTATTACGAATGTTGTTTTTTCTAGCAACCTATCATTATAACCTAAACAGCTTTTTCATCGCTATTTCCCTTAATAAATGTCAATATTTTTTGTTCTTCTTTCTATGCATTTCATGGCAAGAACAGGTTACGTGTTGTTCAGGCATCATATTTTTTATTAAATATTTATTTCAAGTTTATTAATAACTATTATCTTTCTTTTCTTACCATAGTTTTGAAAGACACAAGGCTCGGTAAGAAATGAATTTATTCATTGCAGTTTTTCCTTCTCAGTATACCTCTTTAATTATTTGTTTACTTTATAAAAAGAGGCCCACTTTGGTCGATTTTCAAATAACGGACACCTCCCTTTTACAAACTTCTTTCAATAATTATGAAATGATATCTTCGTTACTTATGATTTTTAAATGTAACCTATGTGCAGCGAGCTACTCTTTACCACGGATAAAAACATCATTTTTTTTATGCATCTGGAATATTATGAAGAAACATTTATGGCGCCGTTTTTAACAAATTTACCCTGTAACCAAATTTGTTGAATTCTTGATAACTGCCCTGGATTCAACAAGTTAATTTTCATTACGTACAGGTTTTCGGAGCCTCTTTTTATGATTACAGCCAATGGAGATGGACATGGAACCAGAGCTTCCCATTCTGAACCAAGAGCTTCCAGCAGCAGAACAGCCTGCAGACATCGAGATGCACGACGCAGTTCCAGTACCCGATGAAAATCAGATACCAGAACCCGTTGAAGATCAGCAAATGCAAGTTGACAACCCTGTCCCCGAGAACAATGAAGCTGAAAACCTCATCCCCTTCTCGCCATTACCACACCACTTGAATAAAATGACCGGAACATGCATTCATTGTGGTGCAAAGTACTTCAAAGAAGAACTTAACTCCCGAAAACAATACAACAAGTGTTGTATGGGAGGTTTAATCACTCTGGATCAAATTGAACCACCTCCAAACAGTGTCATGCATTTGTACACTGGTGATACTGCCGAATCAAAGTATTTCTTAAAGCACTTCCGCCAATACAACTCACTAATGGCCATGGCATCATGGAAGGCTAATATTGTACGTCATGCTAGAGCTGGACCACCAGTTATCACAATTCATGGAAAGGCATATCACATGACTGGTAACTGATACAATATGATTCCAGTCATTATCAATAAAACGTATTATTTGTTTATGCTGGCTACGATTGAATTTTTGTTTCCCTAACTTATGCTTTGAATCATTAACAGGTGTAACAGAAACAGACAGATCCAGAAAATATGCAGAACTTTACATCATGGATACGCAACAAGCATTGCAGGAACGGCAAAACACTGCAGGAGAACAGCGTCTTGATTTGGACATTGTTGCACTTCTCCAGAATGAATTAATGGCAGTCAATCGATTTGCACAACATTTTCGAAGCATGGGTGAAATATTGGAGGAACAGCGGCAGCAAGCTATTGCAAACGATCAGCCTGTTCCGACATTCAAAATGATCATAACAGGTCGCCCACAACAAGATCGCAGATACGATAATCCAACTGCCCGAGAAATTGCAGCTATATATACTGTACAAAATGGAGGTGCACCAAATCCTGACGACAGAGAACTGCAAGTTCAAACAAGACACGGAGATCTCATGAAGATTTACGCAACCAGTCCAAGTGCCGATCCTCTCACGTATCCATTGATGTTCTTTCACGGTGACAGAGGATACAGTTTGGACCTTCAACGGTTGCCTACTGCAAATGTAAGAGATCGACAACACATCAATCGTGATCGCCGTACAAGACTGACTCTCACCGAATACTATTTATACAGAATCCAAATCAGGGATGCATTCTCAGCCATCCACATTGCATCACTTCTATTTCAACAGTATCTGGTAGATGCATATACGAAGATAGAAGGCAATAAACTGCACTGGATTATGAATAATCAACGTCAGCTTCGTGTTGACACATATCGTGGCCTGATGGATCATCTCCACAGAAGAGCTGAAATCGAAAACCAGATGGCCAGGGCTAACAATCCGAATCAGCCCGTACATATTGATGTTGGCCGTGTTATCATTCTACCCTCAACATTTCCTGGCAGCCAAAGAAACATGTATCAACACTTTCAAGATGCAATGACAATCGTAAGGAAGTATGGCAAGCCAGACATCTTCCTCACAATGACTGCCAATCCTAAATGGAAGGAGATAGAAGAAAACATTCTACCACACCAGACGGCCAATGATCGACCGGACATTGTCACACGAGTATTTCAACTCAAACTCAAAGAACTACTTGAAGACATTCTGCACAAGCACATTCTTGGACACGTCACAGCTCATGTGTATGTCATAGAATTTCAGAAGAGAGGACTACCACACGCACATATGATTCTGTTTCTTTCACAAGCTGATAAACCGAGAACACCACAACAGGTATTTTTGAAATGTACTACTAATTCCATCTCTCATTCTTAAATTGATATCCAATGCACAGTACAACTATTCTGTACGTCATTTCTATTATAAAATTGTTGATTATCATATTCATTATCAGGTGGATCAACTGATATCAGCAGAGATTCCAGACCCACAGGATGCAAAATACCACAAGTTGGTCCTAAAACACATGACACATGGACCCTGTGGAAATTTAAATCCTCGATGCGTATGCATGGAAAACAACAAATGCAAAAAACACTTTCCGAAAGAACAAGTTGCTGAAACTCAAATCAATGTCAACGGCTATCCTCTCTACAGACGACGCTGTCTTCATACAGTCAATGTGAATAATTGCATTTTGGATGATACTTGGGTAGTGCCACACAACAGACACCTAATCATCAAATATCAGTGCCATATCAACGTGGAAATATGCAGTACAGTAAAAAGTGTCAAGTACATTTTCAAATATATCCACAAAGGACATGATATGGCACATGTTGAAATTCTTGAAGAAAATCAACAACAAGTACCTCAAGATATTGAACACGACGAGGGGCGCCAATACATCAACGCAAGATATATTGGACCACATCAAGCTGTCTATCGGCTTATGCAGTTTCCCATGCACGACAAAAGCCACACAGTCAAACGGCTTTCTGTTCATCTACCATTTGAGCAACAAGTCATCTTTCATGACAATGATGACGAACAAAGACTCAACAACATTGGTGATAGAACAACACTTACAGCATGGTTTGAACTCAACCAGCAAGATCAAGCTGCACGTCAGTACCTCTACCATGAGATACCAGAGCATTATGTCTTCCAGGAACGTTCCAAAACATGGACAGCCAGACAACGAAGAACAATGCCAATCATTGGTAGAGTAACTCAAGTGCAGCCGAGACCTTGCGAGCAAAAATTTGCACTCAGACTTTTGCTATTGCATCAACGAGGAGCTACTTCATTTGAAGACCTTCGTACAGTAGAAGGTAATCTATGTGACTCCTTCAAAGATGCAGCACTAGCTCTAGGGCTATTAGAAGATGATGCCGAAGTCACACGTTGCCTTGATGAAGCTGTCATCTTCAATATGCCTTCACAACTCAGACAGTTGTTTGCATCATTGCTACTCTTTCAAACGCCATCAGACATCAGAACTCTCTTCAATGCCTTCAAAGAAGCAATGAGTGAAGACTTTGTCAGACGTGATCAACTTAACAATCCAGACATAACCTTCCAAGACAGACACATGTATCAATGTCTACTTGATATTGACAACAATTTGAAGGTTCATGGTTTGTCCATCACGAATTACGATCACCTTCCTCAGCTACCGGCCGACTTTGTCATTCAAGAACAAGGTGATTTACAACTTAACATGATGATATTCACTGTAATAATTTAGCCAACATATACTTCTATTTATCCCAAATGAAACTGTTGTTTATGTTTTCAGAGGAAGATCACATGGATGTTGAAAACGAAAGAGAGCAAGGAGAAGAAATGCGCGCTGCATTGAATCCAGAACAACGAGTTGTTTACACAGCCATTATTGGAGCAATTGACGCGCAATCTGAACAGAACTGTCACTTTCTCGACGGACCAGCTGGCACAGGGAAAACATTTCTCTACAACACGTTGGTTCGTAATCTTCATGCATCTGGACACAAAGTTCAGTGCATGGCTTGGTCAGGAATTGCAGCAACACTACTTATCAATGGCAGAACATCGCATTCGCAATTCCAAATTCCAATACCATTGAAGCTGGAATCAACATGCAATGTCAAGAGACAGAGCCGAAGAGCACAGCTGTTGCGTGAAACAACCCTGTTCATATGGGATGAAGCTTCAATGATACCAGCATTGGCATTACAAGCAGCTGACAGACTGCTTCGGGATATCACAAGAGTTGAAAAGCCATTTGGTGGCAAATTCATGTTACTTGGTGGCGATTTCAGACAGGTCTTACCTGTTGTTCCCAAAGCAGGAAGGGAGAAAATCGTATCAGAGAGTCTTAAATCATATCAAATCAGTGATTTGTGGGCACAGTTGCAACAACATCGCCTGCACACAAACATGAGAGCTGTTCAAGATGAATCTTACAGAGAATTCTCAGAATGGCTCCTAAGACTCGGCAATAAACAAGAACCACATGATGCACTTGACAATATCACTTTGCCACATCAAATATGCACATCTTCGCAAGAGGAAATGCTCAACTTCATATATCCCCAGCCTAATACACCACAGTCGCGCCTCATGCTGGATCCGGTAACCATGTCAGAACGTTGTTGTCTTACCCCAAAGAATGACTTTTCACATCAAATCAATGACATCATTCTGGAAAGACTACAGACTCCTGACAGAACATACTACAGCACAGACAGTGTGATAACAGAGGATCCAGATGAGGAGGCGGCATATCCAATTGAGTTTATCAACAATCTAACTCCTAACGGAATGCCATTACATCGACTTAGACTCAAGGTATAATCTTGCTATGTAATGATTACGTATACATGAATTGAAGTCCACATTAATAGCACTTTTTAAAGCCTGATTATCCTTCATTATCATCACAGTACTATAATGCAATACACATTGTTATTTGCAACTCTCTTTGTTTAAGGTTGGTGCAACAATAATTCTTCTAAGGAATCTAAATCCAAAGAAAGGTCTTTGCAACGGCACTAGACTTATTATACGCCATCTCCGACGTAACGTGATCACAGCAGAGATCATCACGAAGGAACACAGAGGCCAGCAGGTCATGATTCCCAGAATAACATTGTCAACACAAGACACGGAGATGCCGTTCAACATCAAGCGACGGCAATTTCCAGTCAGACTAGCATACTGCCTTACTATCAATAAGGCACAGGGACAATCTCTCAGGTATGTTGGTTTGTATTTACCTGAGCCCGTGTTCACACATGGTCAGTTATATGTGGCCATGTCAAGAGCAACATCATTTGACGGGCTCAAAGTATTCCTCCCAGAGGAAACACACAGGAAGACAAAAAACATTGTCTTCCAAGAAGTCCTGTAAAGGTCTTCACAAACTTTTGAGCATAAATTGCGTTGCTCACAGAGGGTGTCAGTCTACCAAAATGCACATACACAAATTACGGGGCTCAGATTGTGGTTCTAGCGGATCGACATTGCATTACAGTGTGATGTTCCCTGTTGTGATATCAGCACAACACTCAGAAAGCAAAGCCGTTAAAAGCTTTGAACATTGCTGGTTTGCCTCGCCACTCCAGTCAATAAGATCCGCCAAGAACGATCCGGACACTTTCACAACACTCCAGTGTCCGGGGGTGTTCGCCAACAGCAACAACACGATCTGGGTCCTCGGTAGCACCCGTATCAGAAGAGAAATGCTTTGCCATGCTCTCCGATATTGCCTATGGGAGTATGGCTTTCCTTTTCTCTGTGAAAACTGCAATCTCTCCATTAACCATAACTGTTTTAACAATAATTAGCATTGGATTACACTCCTCTCAACCAATTAACTCATTTACTTATTCATTATATCATTATAGATGACCCGATATTATTTAGTATTCTAAATTTGAATTGCAGTTTTCATGAACAAGGAAACCTCGAACAAAGGTTACCCCTTGAAGTTGGTGTTCGAGCTTTAAACTAATGTAACCGGCAATCTTCTTTTTTTACTACTACCAAACTTAATGGTGAAAACGCATTAATATGTGTCACGCGAGTATGAATTCCTATTGAACAATGCTGTCGACATTGCTGAACACTCCACATGATGAAGAAATCAATACTATTTACAGACGGGACAAATTATTTCTCATTCATGTTCACTATCCGATTTATAAAACATGAAAATTAAATGGACATCAGAAGTATGTGTACATATTTATTCATGCATGTTAAAGCTCATGTTTTCCTTTATGAAATTGTATGCCAAAAGTTTTTTATAGTTGTGTGTAGCACATAGTTTGAGCTATCATGAATGATACTTACTTTTTACCGTTTATGTACTAATACATTATATGCAAAAACAATGCAGGATTAATCTACTCTCTTCTAATTTACTGAGCTTCGTCAATGTGCGTTCTTAATGAGATGCATTTCTGCTCTTCTTCTTCGTCAATAATAGCCCTTTATCAGCCATTGAAACGAGGTCATTGAGAAACTTTGGCCTCTTTTCCATCAATGCTCAACGATAACTTTTGAAATATGAATTTGAAACAACTTGGCTTTGCATCACAAAAAGATCATCAAACAGGACAACTTATAATTGGGAAACTATTTCCAAATTTACAGGGGACATTTTCAATGTATGTTACAGGTAATACACTTACACTTGATTTTTAACTTATTCCCAATTCCATTTCATCAAATTGTTTAACCATCTTAATTTTGGTTAGGCCATGAAAGCTTATTGCAACGAAATCGAAAATTTTGATTAGTTATTTGATACCTTTATAGTTTATTTGCTTCAGAAATAGATGTTTTATGCCCTGACTACATGTGCCTGCCAGTCTTAGCTTGGATTTAAACTAATTCTTGAAGTATTCACCAATTTATTGATTCCTTTTGTTCATTGCCTCCATGCATGTGTCACAAGAAAAATATATTGACATCCTCATCAAACTATTGTTACTTTTAATACTGATGATGGATGAAGCATTCGTAGACCAGTGGAAAAATGATTTTCACTCAATTTGCATTTCCAACATCTTTTTTCATCTAATCCACAAGGGCTATTCATGAATATGCCTGCACAACTATCATGTTGTCCTATTATTCTATAACTATAATATCGTCATTTCATTGATTATTAGTTCTTCCTTTTTCCTATATGATTCTTAGTGAAACAAATACTGAAGTGATTAACCGAAGCTGTCAATGTCACTAATACTTGCTATTCACACCATGCAAATGTCAAATGACTGAAACAAACATTAACCACGCTATGCATGAAAAGTCAAAGAAATCCTTGAAAAACTCATAAAAGGAGAATTCTGTTTCTGTAAGTTTCTATCACATTGTAATTTAATTAGCTTTTGTGTCATGTTATTGTCTCATAGACTGATCTGGGACACAATAACAATGTATTACTTTTATCCTTGGGAGACAACATTGTATGTGGGGTTGACAGAGGCATGAACGATGCGAATGCAGCGCACGAAGTGCGTCCTATCAGTCAATGTTCCTTGATAATAGATAGACAGGCGAGCGCAGCGAGCTAACCCATTGTACGTGGGGTTGAAAGAGGCATGAGCGATGCGAATGCAGCCCACGAAGTGCGCCCTATCAATCAATGTTTCTTTATAATAGATAGACAGGCGAGCGTAGCGAGCTAACCCATTGTACGTGGGGTGAAAAGAGGCATGAGCGATGCGAATGCAGCGCACGAAGTGCGCCCTACCAGTCAATGTTTCTTGATGATAGATAGATAGGCGAGCACAGCGAGCTAACCTATTGTACGTGGGGTTGAAAGAGGCATGAGCGAAGCGAATGCAGCGCACGAAGTGCGCCCTATCAGTCAATGTTTCTTGATAATAGATAGACAGGCGAGCGCAGCGAGCTAACCCATTGTACGTGGGGTGAAAAGAGGCATGAGCAAAGCGAATGCAGCGCACGAAGTGCGCCCTAGCAATCAATGTTTCTTTATAATAGATAGACAGGCGAGCGCAGCGAGCTAACCCATTGTAAGTGGGGTTGAAAGGGGCATCAGCGAAGCGAATGCAGCGCACGAAGTGCGCCAACCAGATTAAGCTTCTTTTACTTGACGGGCTGGGGCGAACGAGCGAAGCGAGTGATGACCCCTAGTGTATTTATAACATGTAAAAAATAGATGCAATACTCTCCACATACAACTGTATCGTGAGCTTGTAATTCTCTAGGGATTTCTTTTATTTTATATTGTTGATGATTATGAATTCTTGGAAACATTTCTTTAGCAATGAGCATCATGTTTTCACAAAATTGTTTAAAAATTTTATTTCGTTCATCTCCATATGAATCAAAAAAGTAGCATTTGCCAATAACATCAAAATACACTGCTGACCAATGTCCCTTGTGTCTTTCATTTATAGAAGTTGAAAATAATATAAAAGACATATGAAACTGAAGCACATCTTTAAACATATGAAGCACATCTTTAAACCAGTTTAAAAATATTCTTTCATCTCGAATCAATACTTTGAATCATCTTCAGTTAATATACTTTTAAAAGTTTCTCTTATATTACTATCTTCATTACAAATGTTATAGAATTCCTCACCATTCATGTATAATTTGGGCATTATTCTTTCTATCTATATTTCCTTCTATTTATTAAATATCTTTATTTACTGTCTCCTTTTTATTTATGGTGCATAACCTAATATTACAACTTCATCAGCATTGAAAGTTAAATGATTACTTGAATACATAATTCCAAATGCAACTTGCTTTTTCTTCAGTGTAGAAGGAACTTTAATTTGCATCTATACTTGTGAATTTCTAATGTCTACTACTTTAACTCCCCCTTCCATTCTAGTATTAGTTAACTTAAATTCAGACAGTGCATATCCTTGAGTTGATAAAGCCATATCAGCTGAAAATTCAAGTGCTGGAACTCCCAACACCTTGTACAATCCACTAAGTGAATTTACACAATTAGTGTATGGAATTGATTGAGTTTGTGATATGTAATTGGTATTGATAGTCAATTCAAATGATTCATTTCCTTTCTGTGGTAAATGTTGAAAGTTAAAGGGATTTTTTTGCGTACATCCAGCCCAAATTTCATAATCAACCAAACCAACAATTAAAATATCAGGTACTTGACCATTAAGCAAATTAATATCAAAACAAGAGACATCCTCTAGCATCGACCATGTATTTATGAATAAGTATTCTATTCCATATGTGACTTCTTGTGTAAATCGAAGTGCTTGTAAATATTCACCATATCTAGGGGCTGTTAATGTTACTGTATGTAAGTATAATTCCATATGTTGAATATCCCAATCAAATGAGCCTTTTTCAGCTTCTGGACATAACACAGCCTCTTTTTGATCAACTCTTGAAAATGTGAATTTTACGGAACTTTTCCATCAAAATATTGGTTAGCTTTAAAAATATTTAATTCTTCTCAGTCATCAACTACGTCACTACGTAGTTCCATGAGAAGCAAGCACACGCACCACCAGTCATTGCTTGGCATCACTGCCAGTCCTCCAGTCACGGAAAAAGTCGCTCCTATAAGTGTGAGAGGAGAAAGAAAGAAAGTTTTAAGAATCGGTAAGTTGCATTTGCCATGAAGAAATTGAACTTAAGCTGGAAGTCCATAAGACATAGCTACTTAAAACATAGCTTAATCAATGTTAATTTTTACTCGATATTTGTATTGTATGAACAATATCTTGTAAATTAAAGGCAAACGTATTACTTTAAAAGGTTACCGCAGTCACACTATGGTTTCATACGATTAGTTTATTGACAACAAAACACTTAAAATCCAAAATTGAGGTCTTGGCATTTTTATTTTGTCAGGATTCATAATGTCAAATGTTAATGATCAAACCGGGCCATTTGAAATCATGCCTGACATTGAAAATGAAAACCAAAATACAACTCCGAACTTAAATGTAACATTGCCTCATATGAATTCTAATATGAGTTCAATGACTGAATTATTGAAAAGTTTAGTAGAAGGTTATCCTAATTTGTCCACCGGGCATATTCAATCAGAGTCCACCGGACTTTTTCATATAAATTTGCCCACCGGGCTTGCAAAAACATTGTCTATCGGACATATGAATTTGCCCTCCGGGTTTGAAGCTACGTCCATCGGACAAAACATAACTTCTCCTAGCGAGCAAAATATAAGGAAACGTAGAGTATCAAGTTCCACTGTGTCCAGTAATCCTGAGCAAAATTTTGAAAATTTTGATGAGCCTCCTGCTAAAAAGCAGCAAAATGAAATCGATGATGATGCTATCAGTCTTCACCCACAAGATGAATCTGAATTTTTGGAATTTTTGGCCGAAACCTTCAAAACCTCGGAGGATGTTACGGAAAACTTGCATGAAATGCGTTGGGGCCAGCAATTAAAACATGAAAAGCTGAAACCTCTACTCAATCTTGCAAATATCATGTTAACAAAGGAGCGTGGGACAATTTAAGATGGGACAAAAAGCAAGCAGACCTACGTTTAAGCAACATACAACAAACGGTGACAAAAGTAGGCTGCTTGACTCTGCAAACTGCAGAGTTTCTTTTGAAAAACAAGTGTTTATTTGAAAAGGAAACTGAGATAAATGAGCACCTCACCAACTCATATCATGCAATGGCGTTACTCGGGCATCTCATTGCTGATCTTTTCAACCTCAAAAGGATTTCATTAAAAAGTGCCCTAAAACCTGAATACCAAGCGCTTTCTTCTTATTCCAATGAATTGCCTTACTCAGAATACCTTTTTGGCGAGGATATTGGAAAACAAATCAAAGAGGTCGACGAAACAAATAAAATCATGAGAGCTTTTAAACCAGTTTCTGTAAAACCTAGAGAGCAAACATTTGGAAAGTTTTGAGGGAATATGATAGGAAATTTTCAAAATTTTGGCCCCAGGTGTAATTTTTTATGGCAAGGCCATCGCCCTCCGGCATTCAGGAAAAAACAGTGGAACCAACCATCTCAGTTCCAAAACAAGGGTCAACAACCAAGGGATGCTTTTCCACAGAAAAAATTTGGAGCCGATTGCAGCAGTTGAGTGTAAGTGAATTTTTAACATTTCTTTCTACACTTGTTGCGTTTCTACAATGTCAATAACTTCATAGTAACTAATAACTTCAAAGCTGGCAGAAATAGATATTCTATTACGGCATGGCGCAATATAACAAGCGATCCAGAAATTTTGTCTTATGTTTCGGGGGCAAAAGTTGAACTGCGAAGCTTTACTGAAATATCTCACCGAGAAAAACGATTTAACAGTACGGAAAGCATATTAATTGAAAATGAAATTGAAAAACTATTGAAAAAAGATGTGATCGAGCAGGCTGTGCCAGCAGCTAATCAAGTTATATCTCCGATATTTTTAACGCCAAAACCTGACAGGTTGCATCAAATGATTTTGAACTTGAAAGAATTCAACGATTACGTCACCTATCGTCACTTTAAAATGGACATCTTAAATAGATCACAAATCTTATGAGGCCAAATTGTTACATGGCTTTCTTGGATATATAAGACGCTTATTATAGCCTTTCGGTAGCTGAAGAGCACAGAAAATATTTCCGATTTGAATTTGACAAGAAATTATACACTTACAAAGCTATCTTGAGTATTTGGCTACTCAACGGAATACTCAAGATACTCGAGCACAGATACTCAATGGAACTAAGCAAATACATTTGGACTGTCAAAGACGCGGACATTGACCACACCATTTCATGGAGAATTCTTTCATCTAGCCAACCATACAACAGTTAAAGTAAAAGATGTAACTTGTGTATTAAAGAAAAGTTTTTCATAATATGCCGGCCCATTTAGCCACCCTCAACAAAAGAAATGAACTCATGTCTGCTTGCCGCCATCGAACAAAAGCTCTACTAATTAGCACTTAACCGTAAACTACACACCGCCGGGAATTGGTAACATGACACATAGAAGAATAGAACTGAACTCATGTCCTTAGGAACAATAGAACAAAGAATTGTAAACTAACACCTCCCCAGCATACTTTCTTAACCACCCTCAGCATATACATTAGTTGTATATAGGAATATATTTATGTGTACATCTCCTGATGAGTGGGTAACCACGAAACAAGCTTGTCGAGAAGGAAAGTTTTGTCTTCTGAGTCTCTCTCTTCTTAGTGTATATGTATGTATATATGTATGTATGTAGGTATGTAGGTATGTATGTAGGTATGTTTGCATGTATGTATGTACGTATGTATGTATTTATGGGCATAAGTGTAAGCGAATGCAGCGCATGAAGTGCACCAACCACAGGCCGGCGTAGCAAGCTAACCCATTGTACATGGAGTTGAAAGAGGCATGAGCGTAAGCGAATGCAGCGCCTGAAGTGCACGCTATCAGTCTATGTTTCTTGATAATAGATAGACAGGCGAGCACAGCGAGCTAACCCATTGTATGTGGCGTTGAAAGGGGCATGAGCGTAGGTGAATGCAGCGCACGAAGTGCGCCAACCAGACTAAGCTTTTTTTACTTGACAGGCTGGGCCGAACGAGCGAAGCGAGTGATGACCCCTAGTATATATATACCTAAATTTGCTACATCTCCAGAGATAACGAAACAACACCTGAACACGAAGTATTTTTCTTGACATGGAAAGATATGTCCTATGAGTTTGGCATAACGGAGAAACTAAACTTGAAAAATCTTTGGACACAGCCTAGTAAAGAGCAATTTTTACTTCCATATGTCAAAAGCATTTATGACGAATACAGATCAATGCCGCCAGGAAGACAGTGTGTTCTCGTTTTGGTAAATATTTGACCGAATTTTCTTTTTTAACAAATGGTCACTTTTAAGTTCATTTGTGGGATAGTTGTAGTCTGTTAAACTTGCATTGTTTTTATAGGAGCATGGATCGCAACCCCATTCTAACCCGCCAACGTGGGTGTACATGTCAGACAGCGGAAAATGGCAAAGACCAAAACCATTCATCATTCAGCTGCAAGAAGAAAACAGGGTGCAGTTAATTAGGGAAGAGGAGGCAGGCTATACAATACTGAACACCAAACTGCCAATTCTTGCAAGATCAAGTGAGTCGAAAATGTGTACGACCTACTTAACTCATGCAGTTTCTCTGTTTGCGTCAATATCTTTTCCACTAATAATCAACATTTATTTGTAACAGATAACATTGACGAGTCCAAGTCGGCGTTGTGCCAGGTGTTGGAATTTGCGCCAGCCAACTTTAAAGAGAATTATGGAGGTTTTCTCCTTGCACTGGGCAGTGTATTGCCAAAAGGACTTATAATAAGGTAGCACTGTCAGTTATTACTATTTTGTGCTTAGCCCACATCATATGAATATTGGTGTGTTAAAGGATATACATGTGCTCCAGAACCTCTATTTGCAACAGAACCTTCGTTTTCAAGTAATTACGAACATTTTGGCGGAAAAATGACATTCAGCAAGAAAAAAATATTATTTCCTAACTACAACATGGATGTGGATACTCTATTGACAATGTTTATTCTGTTGATGCTTGGCTTCACGACCCTTTTCAGGTTCCAAATAAACTATTCCAACCTTGTGTTGAAATATTTTCGCTTGAAGAAAAAACAGAGGAGAAAATTGATGGCAATGCGAAGCCTTATAATTTGAAGAAGTAGAAGACAAACTCCCAGAGAATACTGGATTAGGCCTTGTAGGAGTAACACTTGGTGGCGAAAGTTGCAGAGCAGGGAAGCAGTGAAAAGTGAGTGGAATGAGAACTTCAGAATTACAAGAGAAAGTTTTCACAAATTATGTGATCAGGTTAGACCATTGATTTTGTCAACTACCAACACAAGAGTACCTTTGTTTGTTGAAACACAACTGGCATTGACATTGTACTATTTGCCCGATGGTGGGAGAATGCTGACTCTGAACTGTCTCACATATAGTAAATAAAGTTGCAAGAGCAATTGGCACTGGTCTTCTTCCAATTTACATCAAGGTACTAAAAACTGAAGACGCAGTCAATGATTTAGCTGCTAAATTTGTTGAGATTCATTGTTTTCCCGTATGTATAAGGTGCTCTGGATGGCACCCATATTCCAACCAAGAGACCGGTTGAAAACTCGAAAGACTAAATGAATAGAAAAGGGTTCTATAGTTTGAATGTGCAGGGATGTGTTGATCATTGATATTGCTTCATGGATGTCAACATGAAATAGCCTGGTAATGTGCACAATGCAAGGGTATTTATAAGTTTCCAGTTGAATCAAATATATAGTGGTGGAACTATTTTGCAAGAGGAAAGTTGTACCAAATGAAGATGCTCTACCCATTTGAATTCCTTGCGACCCTGCATATCCTCTACTACCATACAGGATGAAGGAATTTGCAAACGTGGAAGTACTGATATAGAGCAATTGTTTAGATACAGGGTTTCTTCTGCAAGAATGGCAGTAGAGTGTAGAAGGAAACAGCTGCCAGAAAGTATGAGAGAAAGTTTGAACATCCTGCAGTTTGAAGATTCAATGCCCTGTCATGCACAATAATGAGACTGGTGGGAAGAAGATCAGCACAATATTCATGAAATATTTTGAATGGTATTCTTAGTTATCATATTTTTAATTTAATTCAGTTTTGGTAATCAACGAAACACATGAACGATTCCTCTTCCCTTTGTAATTGCTTTTGAGAAGCTTGGTACTGTGGTTGCCTTTGATCTCTGCCAGGCTCCATCTGTTGTCTCTCTGGTGTCAAATTGTGAAGTTCATGGCTTCTCACACCTGAAAGGTAAGGCTGCTTTCCATAGTGTTGCACATTTTTTTGCTTCGGGGAACATCTCGCTCTCAGTCTCTTCCATTTTTTGAGAACATTTGCTCTTAAATTCAAGGTCCTCTTTGATGCATTTCAGCTGCTGTGCCTCTACAGAAACACTCTTTTGCTCTATAGAAATCTCTCTGATTTTTTCGTATCAAATCTTTTTGCATCCAGAACTACTGGAGCCATCATTTAAGTTCCTCCCCTGTTTTCTTTTTCTTGACTCCACTTGTGTCAGATTAGAGTTCTTGTTTACTTTCTTACTACCACCCTGATTATCATCCTGACCGTTCTTGTTAGAATTAGCTGAGATACCACTTGCAGCACTGCACACTTTACTTTAATCCTTGTGCTTATGGAGATATTGTCCACTTGTGAATGTCTCCTCACAGTGTTCACACTTTTCACATATATTTTTCAAATACTGTAGTTAAAAGCTTAACTTTCACCTGATTACCACTATGAGTGGTCACAAACTTCCGGAATTTAAAATGAGCTAATGTTAGTAGTATTTTCTTCCTGTTTCTTTTCTAATACAAGCGCGCCTAGCCCAAAACACAACTGCCAGCACTTTCCAGTTCTGTATCAGGTGATGTTTTGTGCCATGTCAAGCGAAAGCCATATCGAGGCTCTCGGGCCTAAGGAGCCTTCTTGTCTTTGTGTGGCCTACTTACTGTAAGTGTTTCAAGCACAGAATTGAAGCAAAGGAAACACAATGGCTGGTTATCATTTTTATGCTCAGACAACTTTGAGAGGTTACCATGCATATAAAGATATTGTTGTCACCTTAGGTAAAATTTTTGTATGTGAACCAGAGCCAAGTGATGTAGTCGATAAATTTGCTGTGGTTGTAAAAGTAGATGGAGAGAATATTGCAGGCCATCTTCCAATCAAGATAGCTTTAACACTGCACAAGTTTTTGATTGATAGCGGGCAAGGAGAAGCAGAGGTCACAGGCTGCAGGTTCAACGAGGGGGCTGACAAAGGCCTTGAAATTGCAACAGACATAACATGTATTGGACCACATTTGTACGTCAAAAGCTTGAGAAAAAAGTTGATGAATATTATTGGTAAAAAAGTGGTAAGTTCCATTGCTCCAGACAGAAAGACAAACTGAAAATGAAAGATTTGTTGAAAGATTATTTCCCAATCCTGTAAATTTCTTTCAATTACATCAAGTTCTGTCAGTGTGCCATGTTGAATTTGTGCATCAATTGTCTATTTGTGGAAAAACTTTGATTGTATTTGGATAGACTTATACAAAAGTGAAGCCTGATTTACAAAAAGTCTCGTCCTATAAAAAAGTGATTTAGCCTGAAATGACAAATACATGTTTTTAATGCCGGAACCCACTGTATATATCTGTTGATAAAAAAAATCCCTGGGAAAAATGTATTTGTGTAATTGGTAAGTTGAATGTTCACATTTGCTTCTCCTAAACTCTCCTTATAATCACTCTATATAAAGCTGAACAACGTCTTCCTTAAAGCAACTTTGACTATCATTACATTGCATTTCATTAATGATTTGTAAATAACAAAGTAAAGCATAGTTTTGTTGCAAAGCAAATATTCGCTGATGTGCTTCTACATTACGTTTTGTTCCTTTTTCTTCACCTAATCGAGAAAATAATATGCAAGGTTACATCTTAAAGATTCGTTATAATTATTTATTTTATCTTGCAGCTCAAGACAAAACAACAACCCCATCCAGTTGCTACCAAAACCACTCTTATTTAAAGCTTTAATATTTTTACTTGAACAGGGTTGCATATAAAACACATTTTTCTGTTCGTTATAAAATACTAAACATGCCAAAAATCACCCAAACAACCCAAAAATTAACAAATCTCCCACAACAGAGACAATCACCCAAAAACACCTATTGAAGCCGCAAATTACAGAAATAGTACAAGTGGTGATGAATTTGAAGATAGTATCTTAGTAGAGCCAACTAAAAGTTTCCGAAGTGTCAAGCAAAAAAGTCACAATTTATCAATTATGGTTGAGGAAGAAGAAGAGAGCCTGGATGAAACTGGTAAAAATGCAGAGGTGAGCTTGTCAAATTTGGAAGCAGCATCAGATGACACAAATGTCAATGATTCCACTCATTGCAAGACCCTTTTGAATATCCTCTTGTGTCACCCACATGACTTTGAACAAAAAACAAAGCCAAGTGGTGTAAGAGAGAACTTTATGTGTACCATTGATTCAAATAATATATTAATTGTGTCATGTAAAGCAGACAACATTGTTGCATATGGTAAAACAGGCTCTTCAAACCAGCTGTATAAAGTGACATTAGGAGATAAGGGGGAATTTTAAATGTAGTAACATGCCGAAAGGATGAAAATACTATTCTGTTCATCAACAAGAGATCAGGAAGATATTATGCCACACAAAAAGTTTATCCTGATGATGTGTATGAATCACAAAGGACCTACAGATACAGCAAAGCAAACCCAGGATTTCTTCATATATTGGTTACTGCCAAGAAACATAACCCACTTCGCTCATTAAGATTGTACATGTTAATGAGCAAAGTGAATTAATCTTAATGATTCTTTGACACTTCTGTCAGAGCACTACTGCCAATCTGCAGTTTTACGGTTTGACACAACATAGGAGATAATTGATGGACTGTGGCTTAGTGACACAAGTTACCCAAAGTTATCTTTACTGGATGAAAACCATAAACACCCTGAGTTCCCTGGGCCAAATATGGCCCATTTCAGGAAAAACACAAGCACTTATCGACAATTTGCTGGATATCTGTCCGCGTGCCTTGCAATTTGTAGCAATGTTTTTTGTTTTTTTATTGCTTAGTGTGAATACCTTGAATCCGGAGAATGGCTTGGCTCTAGATAGTGCAACATAGAGTTGTCTGTGAGCAAACACCCAGTAAATACCCACTTGTTTCAAGGGTTGTCATGTGCTTCGTGGAATCCCCCGTTCCTTGCTCTCCAGTGCTCTGGAGGGCAAGGCACGGGGGATTCAAACAAGGAGCATTATCATACGTAAGTGATCTATGCAGCTTTTGAGGAGCTTTCCTGTGACTAAAACTTCACTTCTACCTGGTATACACACACTAACACTGTTGTGGCAGGAACTGATTCCCTTACTGATGACTGAACGAAGAGGCAAGAAACAGATTCAGTCACCTTTTCAACATCACCATTCAAAGACGTGTCCGCCACTGGAGGAGGGGAAGCAGGTTCCACGTTAGGGGTGACAGGGGTTTCCCTATGTGATTCGGCTAGAGTGTATATGTCTGGCTGCCCGTCGGGCTGGAACACAAAACTTAAAGCATTGGAGGTCAAGAAATTCCAGCACAAAATACACTATAAAGGTGAAAACGATTTACTAGATACAAGAAACTCATCTGTATAAGAAACAGAATCGTTATCTAGAAAAAATAAGCTGGCCTGGACTGTTCCTTTGATATGGAGCAACTCTCCAGAGACACAAAAACATTTCTGCAAGGTTGGCCTAATGTCTTTCTTAGGCCAAAAACTGGCAAAATCTTGCCGTGAAACAAAGGATTTCATGGACCCGGTATCAATTAACACCTGGACTTTGATGCCAAGCAATGAACAATAAACAGGAGGCTGGTTGGGTAAAAACGAGGCTACATTGGAACCAACAGAGAAAACATGGGGGGTGACCAACCCAGCTCTTTATGGAGGCACTCCTCTGAAGTTTAAAGAATTCTCACTCACGTGATTAGCAGCAATATTTCTTTGACTTTGTTGGTTGTTTGCACACTGCAACTGATTATGTCCCCATCCAAAACACAACTGACATTGTTGGTCATACGGGCAAGAATGGGCAAACGCAATTGATTCCGAGTCGCACAATCCAAGGGTGTATGTGACATTGCTAAGTGCCAGGTTAATGTGGAAATTCGTCAGACAAAGACGACTGCAGAGGAGGCCGGGGCGTAGCAAAAGACTCCGCAATTCCTTTTTATCAAGGGCAAGGGCGCTGATAGCAGCTGTCAAGCCGGCCAGAGATGCGTGCAATGTAGCATGATCCTGGTGGGATGGCGAGCCCTGAACAGCAAAACATGGGTCTTCTGAAGGGCGATGAATTGCTCGAAGTCCTTGAACAAACTCTGTCATTTCTTTCAAGCTTGGAGTTGCATTATGTTCCATCAGCTTAAGGAGTAAATATGCTGATAACCTTTTTAAAAACTGGTGAGACAACAAGGCATGGTGGGGTCCTCTTTCGATAGGGCATCCTTGAGATCATATAAAAACAAGGAAGGATCCTTGTTAGGCGGCATGATCCTCTGCTCAAAAGCAGCGAAGAACTTTTCTCCGTCAATGGCAGTGCATAAAACTTTTCTGAGACTCTTGGCAAGATGGTCTAAGAATCTTTCTGGGCATCTTCAAAAGCGTGAAAATGGGCAGCGGCTGGTCCACAAAGGAAAGCTGGTGAAACTTTTAGTTTTTGGCAGCGTCCCACGAGTTGGGAGTGGCGCAAACCTCAAACTGCTTCAGCGAGCTCACTATATCCCCAGACTGAAATTTTTCAGGCTGAATAGATGTTGCCATGTGCATCCAATGCTCAACTCTTCACCTCTGTCACCAATGTAAAGCCTAGGGTTCAAGAGAGAGAGACTTGAAAAAGACAACAAGTATGATCAGTCTGAATTCTGTGTATCAACCACAAGCAAGGGCAGAACTAACTATCATGAGTATTTTAATATTCTTAGTGATGCATTGCGAGCATCTTAGCATGGTTACAATCAAACAACTGAATTAATCCATCGCAAAGAGTCAAATATAATATTATATTTGACTCTTTGTGATAGATCTTCAATGATAATATATAATATGTCATTGAAATGTAATGTTACTATCAATATCTCTTAGATGTACACTTAGTGAGCATAAGTTACGCACCACCGGATAAAAAAATGGCGTCTAAAAGTGGCCCGAGGCCTGAGCAAGAAAATTTACATAACAATATGTAACAAATGGGTTTCAATAGCGAATTTTTTTTGCAGAATATACTCATAATTTCATAAATTTTCGAATGAAAACATAATTTAAACCATATCAAATTGTTTTGTAATATTATTCAAAGAAAACGGCGAAGGTGTCTCTTAAAAAAATTTCACAAAAATTTATCGAAGTGAAGTAATGAAAACGCCAATAACTATAAATTCTTTCACTGAAAGCCACACAAACTCTCTCTCATTTTAAAGAGAACATTTTGAAAAATGTAAATATTTTTCATGTAACTGGCTTGACCTTATATAGTTTTCAGTTTCTGTCTAGAATTTTATTTATTCATAGTTCAATTTCAATTTATTCTGAGTTGATTTTCGTTTATTCTGACTTGAATTTTAATTTATTCTGACTTGATTTTTATTTATTCATATCAGTTTTAATTCAGTTGCACTTTCGAAATTTTAAATATTCCCAGCTTTTCAAGCACATTAAAACATAAAACATATTATAAAACATACCAATTATGATGCATTATTGCGGTATGAGATGAAAGGTGCACAAGGTTTTCTGCATGTCAAATTTGAAGTGTGGACAGTTTGTGTGTGTACAATGTCGACTGATAAGATACTGTAATGGCAACTATACGTAATCAACTAAGGGAGAGAAATGAGGTGGGATTGCATGCGTTTTTTGACCAGCTAAAGCAGCTCTTTAGCCAGATCGTTCATGAAAATGAACATACATTACAAATCACTTATAGTTCACTTGAGGATACGCTTCGCAGACTAGAAGATGCTGCAAAACATTGCATTTATTGTTTGACCATTCTTGTTTTCATGAAGGCAATGTCCAACTTTCTGCAATGCCAGGCAGGTTAAGAGATCTTCTTGGTGTTACACATAAAATACGTGAACGCTGTTTGTACTTGTGTACAGATGAAGAAATCTCACCAGTTTCGTATGTGACCCAAACTATAAACCATGTTGAGAGTGCTGGACGTCCAATCGTGGAAATTTCAAAAGAACAGTTAGAATTTTTGAGGTCATTGCAGTTCACTTGGAAAAGAATTGCAAAACTACTTGGTGTCAGTGTGTCCACCATTGCAACAAAAAGGAACATATACCAACTTGAAGAAGATTTACCAGAATGGTCGCAATTATCAGATGAGGAACTTGATGGAGTAGTTCAAGAAATCAGGACTTTAACACCAAACATTGGAGAACGTAGGCTGGTTGGTGCTCTAAGAAGTCGGGGAATTCGAATTCAGCGTAGAAGAGTCAGAACTAGTTTGAAAAGAGTGGACCCTGTCGGTTGCGCCCCCCGAGGTGGCTACCTGGCATATTTTGACGAAAGTACTCTGTACCCTGCCATAATGCATTATGGCACATAGATGGAAGCCATAAATTGGTTAGATATAGATTCATCATACATTGTTGCGTTGATGGGTATTCCCGACTCTTGATTTACGCTCACTGTGCTGATAACAACAGGGTGGACACAGTTCTTGATCTATTTCAGGAAGGTGTATCAAAGTATGGTTTGCCATCAAGGGTGCGAAGCGACCATGGCATGGAGAACTTTGGGGTGGCTAAAATTATGCTGGAAATGAGGGGTACAGATCGTGGTAGTATTATAACGGGAAGTTCGGTCCATAACACCCGTGTTGAAAGAATCCACAAAGACGTGTATGCTGGGGTATTGTGCTTCTAAACTGCGATTTTCAGTGAATTAGAAGATACTGGAGAGCTTGATCCTTTAAATGATGTTCAGTTGTTTGCTCTTCATTTGGCATTCAAAAACAAAATCAATGAATCATTACAAGAATTTGTGCAACAATGGCAACATCACCCTTTGTCTACGGAGTGCAACCTTTCCCCTTATCAGCTGTTTACATCCGGAACTTTGAAAAACTGGAATTCGGAATTGACGGCCATGGATAGTTTTACCTTTGAAGATGACATCTTGACATTTGGCATTGACGATTATGAAATTCACGTGAATGATGATGACTACCAAGTTTCAGTTCCAGAGTTCAATCTTGATTTGGACGCTAATCAGATTGCATTTGTCCAGGAAACCTTAAACCAAGCCAATGAAGATGGCATTGCTGCTTACTTACATTGCTTGAATATGTTACAGGACATTCTTAATGAGTAACCTCTGTCAATAAGAATATCAAAAGTTCAAATACATGAATGAAACAAATAAAATCAACTGTATTTCACGATATAGGAAATATAACTTCGCATTTAGATTCACAAAACTACGAACAACGAACTTGAGTATAATAATGACAATAACAAAAGTACAACTAAGTAGACTGGTAATGCCCAACTGTTCTAATAACATAACAAATGTAATGACCAACTGTTCTTATAACATAACGAAATCTCGGGATGAGGAAAACTAGAAAAAAATGAAATTATACAGTATATAATTTCAAACTGGTAAGGATGCCAGTGCCATGAATTGTTCTACACCAAAAATGCACACAAAGTAAGTTAGAGCTGCAACAGAAACTCAATCTAGATAAGATCCATGTCAATATCCTGCTGTGTTACAAGTTCACTGAATTCTTTTCTGAAGTCACAGTAATCATCATACGTTGAAGGCAATTCCATCACACTACCACATGTATGAAATATTGGTCTCCGAACTAGTCCGGTAAGGGTTGTAAATGTGATGTGGATTGAATCATTAATGAGGACATCAGCTCCTGTACACAACGTCAAAAAGTTTTTCAGAAATCGGTCATTGAAACCTTTCAACCATCTCTTCAAATGGGCAAAACTTTCTGCTTCTGCTGAATTACCAGGACTGGCATCTAGCATTCTGCATACCTTAGTAGCTGTAAGACACCATCACCTTCCCCTTTTTCTTCATTCCCGTGATCATTTATCATTTTGACCTTGATGGAACTTTTCATTATATCTTCACACAAATAAGCTTCTAGAAGTTCTTTGTGAGTGTTGCTTCTATGTAGGGTGAGTACTTTGTGTGACTCTGCATCAAGATGTATAATTTCATCTTTATTCAAACAATCTGCACCTGTTGTTTGTAACTGCACTGCCATTGTTGAAGCATCATCTGATTGTTTCAAATTAACTACTGGCGACTCTGTATTTGAAACTAGTTCCACTGTGTGCTCAGCTGGTGGGACAGAAAGGCTGTTGCTCGATGAAGCGCCTAAGGGAAAATTACAATTGCTTAAAACAGAAAAAATAGCAAATTATAAAAAAACATATAAAAATTATAAAAATTTTCTATTCTACATAACATCAAATGTATGTTATTGTTGCTGCTTGCCATACTTACAGTAGCTTATTCCTATTGCCGGTAAATCCACCTCTGACTCTGGACTGGATACTGAAAATTCTGCAGCTGAACCGGTCACCACTGAGTATAACTCTTACAGGTGAACATAAACAGCACCCTGTCCGACAACTTTAAGCAATGCATCACACGTTATGTTGAAGTCTCGTGCAAATTGTGGTTGCACAAGAGTACCATAGCATGCCTGCCAAATGGAAAAAATGGTAACATAAATTAGTGATGAGAAACTCATTTCTCAAACATCTAGTACACTACATATAATAGATTAACTAAAATGATCAGGAAAGTTTTCAGAAACTTTTCCCATGTGGAACCTTACTAGCTTAGTTAAGTGGAACTGTTCGTCTTTACTACACATCCAGATAAGTGGAAAGTGTTGGTTAGGCCTACCTTCATATATTCAAAAATCATCTCTTGATTGGGAAGTTGAGAGCAAATTTTACTTCTCAGTGTGACAGCATCCCGGGATCTGTCGAATGGAAAGCCAGATATAACCAACCCGTTTTGTTCTAGAGATATTCGTGCATCATGGGTGGGTACTTTCGTCGTATTCGGATCAGGGATTATCACAAGATCCCTGAACACAATCTGGGACGAAGTCGTCCTCTTTTGCCGCCAGCTTGAACATCTTTTCTAGAATTTCTCTTCCCTCGTCTTGTTTGCATTGTATTTCCTCGTCCACTGTCATGACTGGGTGCAGAAGAGCTTCTTTGGCTGCGTGGACCTAGCCCAGAGGCAGAACGATACGTCGGAGACCTTCTAGCAAGTTCCAGCCTCATGTCCCCTCTAAGATTTGCTGAATTTGGTTGCAACGCCGTTGCAGCAGTAAAACTGTCTAGCGTTTGCACTGTATTTCCTCGTCCACTGTCACGACTGGGTGCAGGTGCAGAAGGGCTCCTTTGGTTTGATGGGCCTAGCCCAGAGACAGAACGATATGTCGGAAACCTTGTAGCAAGTTCCAGACTCGTGTCCCCTCCAAAATTTGCTGAATTTGGTTGCAACGACGTGGATCTTCCTATACGTGTGAGGTCATCAGCAGTAAAGCTGTCTAGCACTCACAATGCTTCATCTCCGTAAAGAGATAAAGCATTCCTGTCTCTTTCTGCCGCCATTTTGCAACCACGCTTTTCGGTCGCTCTCATGCGCGCGCATGCACGGATCGCAGGCAGGTAGGAACAAATAAAAATCAAGTCGGAATAAATAAAAATCGAGCCAGAATAAATTAAAATTCAAGTCGGAATAAATCAAAATTCAAGTCAGAATAAACGAAAATCGACTCAGAATAAATTGAAATTGAAGTATGAATAAATAAAATTCTGGGCAGAATAAATGAAAATCAGGTTGGAATCAATAAAATTGTAGAAAGAATAAATGAAATTAGAGCAGAATTAATTTAAATAGGAGAATAAATGTAAAGAAGACAATAAAGAATTGTTTGGCACGTCATAATACTAAATTATCAATTAGCTTTTCTCAACTATGGCATGATAGTGGTGATAGTCAATGATAGTCTAAATGCTATCTCAGAGGGGGATGGTTTGAGAGTCATAAGATGTTGGAAGTTCATGTCGCCATATTTACGTAATGATGGCCAGAGGAGTCAAAAGTATGCTCTTGAAGCATTTTACTTGTTGTCCCAAGTCAATGCTTTGCTGCCACCGCACCAAGCTCATAGCATCATATGGAACAGATTTCATAATGGGTCCATAAATAGTCCAAATATACCATTAGATTTAATGCGAGAGCATTATAACAATACAATGAAAAATATTGTTAGGGTTTTTGGACCTAATAGTACATATAGAAAAGCTGTTGACATATATACAGATATGCACTAACAGTCACCAAAACACTAATTGAAACATATGATAGTGAGTGCAAGGCGTTTAAAAGATCTGGAAAGCATTATGAAACCTCTCAGGAAAAAGATCTCAAGAAAATCGGGCTTAATTGAGGACTTACAGCTTGTATTACACATAACTGATCCTAGCCCATCAAATATTTATGCGTTTCTGGCACACACTGTATACTCTGAGTATCTTCAGTCAATATCCATATTTATATTATCTTGTTGCAGTGCTACACCAGATATATCTAGAAATTGATCAATGTTGAAGTTTTCCCACATAATTTCCGAATGAGATATCATGGTGTCAGCAGTTACCGCACTGGAGCCACATGTCATCAAAGATTCAAAATTTCCGGCTTCGGCTTCATGAGCCTCAACACAATCTTCGGGTGCTTTTCGGTCGCTCTCGTGCGCGCGCATGCACGGATCCCAGGCAGGTAGGAACAAATAAAAATCAAGTCAGAATAAATAAAAATCAAGCCAGAATAAATTAAAATTCAAGTCGGAATAAATCAAAATTCAAGTCAGAATAAACGAAAATCGACTCAGAATAAATTGAAATTGAAGTATGAATAAATAAAATTCTGGGCAGAATAAATGAAAATCAGGTTGGAATCAATAAAATTGTAGAAAGAATAAATGAAATTAGAGCAGAATTAATTTAAATAGGAGAATAAATGTAAAGAAGACAATAAAGAATTCTTTGGCACGTCATAATACTAAATTATCAATTAGCTTTTCTCAACTATGGCATGATAGTGGTGATAGTCAATGATAGTCTAAATGCTATCTCAGAGGGGGATGGTTTGAGAGTCATAAGATGTTGGAAGTTCATGTCGCCATATTTACGTAATGATGGCCAGAGGAGTCAAAAGTATGCTCTTGAAGCATTTTACTTGTTGTCCAAAGTCATGCTTTGCTGCCACCGCACCAAGCTCATAGCATCATATGGAACAGATTTCATAATGGGTCCATAAATAGTCCAAATATACCATTGGATTTAATGCGAGAGCATTATAACAATACAATGATAAATATTGTTAGGGTTTTGGGACCTAATAGTACATATAGAAAAGCTGTTGACATATATACAGATATGCACTAACAGTCACCAAAACACTAATTGAAACATATGATAGTGAGTGCAAGGCGTTTAAAAGATCTGGAAAGCATTATGAAACCTCTCAGGAAAAAGATCTCAAGAAAATTGGGTTTAATTGAGGACTTGCAGCTTGTATTACACATAACTGATCCTAGCCCATCAAATATTTATGCGTTTCTGGCACACACTGTATATTCTGAGTATCTTCAGTCAATATCCATATTTATATTATCTTGTTGCAGTGTTACACCAGATATATCTAGAAATTGATCAATGTTGAAGTTTTCCCACATAATTTCCGAATGAGATATCATGGTGTCAGCAGTTACCGCACTGGAGCCACATGTCATCAAAGATTCAAAATTTCCGGCTTCGGCTTCATGAGCCTCAACACAATTTTCGGGCGTATCCATCTCATCTAAAATGTCACTGTCTAAATCACCAAATATTTCTTGAATAAACTTCAAAATTTTATTAGCATTACAGGCATTCCAGATCTCTACATTCTGCAGATTGTCATGAAGGCTGAAGATCTTTTCACAAGATTGAAGCACTTGCTCAACATGGAAGTCACAAAACTGCATCAGACAATTTGGAAATGATACACTCTTGGCCGTTGAATTGAAATCATCATGAATGGATTTCATGTAATCCTTAAGCTTAATTTTCAACGGTTTCCTGTGTTCCTTAGTGACAATTCTTATCTTTGATGATTCTAGCAGGTGGTCATTGGCATTCATAACAAACTGAGAATTATCTCTCAGACAAGCATTGAGATCACTGCAGTCGCATGTGTTGGCACAATTGTCGCAACAGCAACATCCTTCTAAAGTTTCCTCATTTGAATTTTGATTTGGAAATTTTGAAGAAATGAGACTTCCTCTGCAGGATTTGCTGTATGCATATTCTTTTATATCTTCATCACTTTTAGCCAATAAAAAGCCATTGTACAGCAGGAAACAATAGCTGTCATCCCCACTTTTCCCTGCTCTCCCACACTCCTGTATAAAATTTACTGTGTTTTGGATGGTCCAAAATGAATCATTTTGAGTACATTTTTGCAGTTTACCCCCATGCCAAATGGGATTGTACATATCAGCACCCGAACATGACTTCCTGATGATTGCATTTATTCCAATATAAAATCTTTTACCCTTTGTGGCGTCCCTGCATGGTACATTTCAATCAGCCTCTGAGTCAGTAAATATGTTTTATCTTTAAAGAAATCAGCACCAAGATTTATGCAAAACATGTTCCAAATTAATGCAGCTTGGTTTTGTGTTTGACAGAGCACAATTGTTTTTTTGTATTCACACCATGCTCTTTAACTTCATTAATGAGAGATGAAAATGTCTGTTGCAGTGTTTTATCCTGTATACAACCGAAAACTTTAAATTGTTTTTAACAGGTAACTTTTCAACTACTAGTGTATCTTGCATCTCCAACTTTAATGTGTTGATTAAAGTTTGTTTCATGACTTGCGTAGCAGTGGCAGTAAAAATGGAGACTTGTATTTTTTTCGGCACTAGGGAAATTATTTCATTTACAAGGCCATACCACTTCCTGAAAGGTTGCATTGATGCATTTCCGATTCCCCTGTGGAAAAAGTATCAAAAATATTCTTTAGTATTATGCTGGGGAATGCTGTACTTAGTAAATTTTTCAGTGTGTGATCCAAAATTTTTTACCTTTGCCCACCCTAAAATTGAGTCCCAATGACACCCCTGCCACAAAAAAAGTTTAAATAATTCAGTGTTGGTAACCAACATATGTCTACAGTAACAAATGTTGTATATCCTTTTATTTTTTGTACCAACATTTTGTATATAGTTTATCTTGCTGTTAATACTTTCTTTTTGTAACAGGAGCATTTAATGATGAATCAAATGATTGACCAAGGAATGATGATGGCACAGCACATTCTGTTTTTTTCTATTCCCTTTGTAGTTCTCATTTCCATAAGCATACGAAAAGAAAAATCTAGGGGGCTACCCTACACAAAAGCATTGTTTACTAATATTTTGCCCAACTAAGGGATAAATTTTGCCAGAGTGGGGCTCATTTCCGAAAAATTTTCTGGGGGCCCATACGCTTATGCCCATTTCTCATAAATTTATTCTTGTTAATCAACTACAGTAGGCCTCATTGACTAAATGCGCATTCAACTTAGATTTTAATAGAAAATTGTTTGTTCAATGCTTTGGGTTCATTCAAATTTTCTGATAAAATGTAAACCGGTTTCTATAAAACGTGTTTACAGGCAAACACGTGTTTCCAGAATACACAGATTATTTTCTAAGGAACTCTCTATAAGAGCCTCAGTATTAGGATTTCTCATAAAGAACAATATATTATTTTGTTCTATTTCTTTCTTTAAAAATAGAAAATCATAGGAAATTTAAGAAACTTTTAGTACACTTAGTGAACAAAAGTATTGCACAGCTTGATGAAAAATGGCGTCTAGAAGTGGCCCAAGGCCTGAGCAAGAAAATTTACATAACAATATAAAAATACCAAAGGGGTTTCAATAGCGAATTTCTTTAGCAGAAATATACTCAAAATTTCATAAATTTTCAAATGAAAATATAAGTTAAACTATATCATTTTGTTTTACAATAATATTAAAAGAAAACTACGAAAAGGTCCCATGAAAATTTTTCAAAACAATTTATCGAAGTGGAGTAATTAAAACGCCAATAATAATAATTTTTTTCACTGAAAACCACGCAAATTCTCTTTCATTTAAAAGAGAATGTTTTAAAATTTTGAAAAATATAACAATTCTTTATGTGACTGTCTTGACCTTTTACGATTCACGGTTAAAGTTTTTATTTTCAAATCTGCATTCAGCATCAAGTTGCATTTCAAAATTGAATTTTCATTTTCATTTTCATTGTGAAGTGTGACTTCAATTTCAGTTTCATTGTTATCTTTATTCTAAAATGCTGTTTCAGTTTTAATGATCATCTTCATATAAAAATGAAACTTTTGTCTGAAATATAATTTCAATTACACCTTTCATTTATACATTTCTAGTTCTCAATTTCAATTTTTCGAGCGGCCCAGCGTTATCAACCTCGTATTCGTGTAATAGATAGCCTGATAGCCTCGTATTTATATAAAACCTCACGTGGCCACCGAACCATTCAAAAACGCTTAGGCCTTATCGCTATACTGGCTGTTTTCTTGATGCTCATCTGATCAGATTTCAATAATGAAACATGGAAAAGGTAAAGATAAAAATAAAGAATTGTGGCAAGGATTCGAAAATCGAGTTGGTATGAAAAGAACAGGGTCGGAAAATGCTAAACGTGCCATTTGGCATTTTCATATATATATATAACAATCTTATAACAATCCTTCTCTCGTTCATCAGAATATCACTGCAATCTGGGTTTTTTCAATTAACAAATTTCTGGACCTTGACTGGCAGGCCTCTGATGGCAGCCTCGGCAAATCGCTTGCGTTTAGTTGGGGAAAAGCAAACACCACAAATTACTTCATTCTTTGTCCATGTTGTTTTGGAAACTCTAAAAAGAAGAGCACAGAATTTGAGAAACGGGAGTTATATCTCTGCAAAGAGCAATATGAGCTATAATTTGATTTAGTTAATTGCTTCATCATGGCCCTTCTTGTAAGCCAAGCAGCACTTGCCGTAGTTAACATAAGTACTGTTGTGTGCATAATAAACGAGGGGTCAAAATAAACAGGGGGTGGCAAAAAATGCAAAAAACCAACTAGCAGGGGGGGGGGTTAAAATAATCAGGGGGATCTGAATCTCCCTGAATAACAAACAGGAGGGCTAGCATGCACAGTACTAACAAGTCATATTTTTTCGATGTACTAAGCAGATTTCCATGTCACCGGTTCACAACTTACAAAACCCTTAACTTTTATTACAAAGCAGTGCACAAAAAGAAATTCAACATTTGGGAGGTGGAAGGAGAATATAATTTTTTGCTCGTCCACATAATTTAATTGTTCTATCCATAACTAAATAAATAAATTCATGGAGAATTTAACGACAGCTATGAAAATTTATCAACAAATCATTTGGAGCTCTGCATCCCACTACACAAAAGTTTTAAAAACCTCCCACAAATTAAGTTATATCTTTACTCTAATTTCAAATGTCGCATAGATTTAAGATATTTAGAAAAACATGACCTGGTTAGAAACTGCTAAGTTCATGTAGTAGAAAAATAAATTTCTAAACATTCAAAGAAAGTTCATTTACAATATAGATCAAACCATATAAGGCAACATGTCAATTCTGCAAAAGAATTTTGCGTAATGCTGCATTATTGGAGTACAGTTGGCAAACAGCCAAACCAAATATTAATTTTAAAACTATTGTCTAATAGAAATTGATTGATTGTAATTGCATGTACACAGACTTCTTAATCTATTTGTCCAAATGTGTTTGGCGTGTTAATTCTGTCTAGTCTTTCCTCCTCATTTATTCTGAATGGCAACAACGGGGATTTTTTTAATGTTCTGCAATCTTCCCAAAGTCATTGGCTCCAGGTTGAAAGCGATCTGACCCTACTTAAGGCAACATATGTTATCCCTAAAGTTCGTTCAGATGCTCCTATATCAATCAACGCTTTGGGGAGAGTGAGTCCTTGACCTTTATGTATCGTGATTGGCCAAACTAGCTTACGATAGCCTGTGAACAGAAGCTCTCTTAAAAATTAAAATAAATAAAAATTAAAAATGGAAGACAAAATAGAAAAGAAAAAAATGAAAAGAAAGAGAGCCTGTGGACATGTAACGGAAAAGTATTATGCCCCCTTATGCTACCAACTTTTGCAATAAACGACCCCCTCTCTATTAAACGCCCCCTCTTTCTGCAAAACCATGGCGACTTTGATTTTCTACGTTGTTGCTCGATAAAGCAAGGCTCAACTAAACCATTTTCTTTTTTCTGGACCCAATGACAGAGCATGTGATCTTGTACTTTCCAATAAACGCACCCCTCGAATAATGGCCCCCCCTCGATTAGGCGCCCCCCCTAAAAGTGCCGAGATTAATAAACGCCCTGGGGCATTTAATCGAGGAAATACGGTAGGCCTCTTAGATGGGTTAGGTTTCTTTTATTGTTGTTGTTGCTGCAAAATTATAATTTATGTCACTGTTGCTACTGCACATTAGCATAATCAATAAAAAGGCGGTAGAACAAAATACGTTACGTGTCCACAGGCTCTCTTTCTGTAACAGGATTACATTCTCGCTATAGTGTAGCCTCGTATTCATGTAATTATTGTGATCACGTGTTCATGTCAATCAGTGTCAATCATGTATAGTATAAATAGCTTTGTCAATTGTATTTAATTCATTCTTATTCTCGTATTATCAGTTACATATATTCGCACATATATTCGAGTTTTATTTCTGAGTTCAATTACGTAATGGTAGCTCGACCACCATTACAGAAGTGGTGTTAGAATCCGGTCTTCGTTCTTCGTCATGGCTTCTCCAGAGGAACTTCTTGGCCTGATCAATGGACTCGCTGGTGCCATTCGTGATCAACATCATGCTTCCCGAGAAGTCACAGGAACGACACAGCAACAAATTTCAGACCTCTCGCACGCCGTTAACGAACTCTCCGCTTCAGTTCGCTCTCGTGGTGATCAGCAATCGCAAGCTGCATTACGTCTTCCTCCGCTCACACTTCCAGAATTTACCGGTGGTGAACTTCAAATCGACCGCTTTTGTGAACAGCTATCACAGGTATTATCCTCATCCAACATCCATGCCAAGTTTTGGTTGCCGTACTTGAAGCAACAATGTCAGAAAGACTCCCGTGCCTTTGACATTATTTGCTATTTTGAGCTTTCAAATGCTTCCCGCATCTCTAACAAAACCTCGAGCGATGAATTCTTGTCCCTGTACGACGAATGTCTCCAGCTACTACGACTTCAGCGTGGCATTCCTAGAGAACAACAGATTCGCAACCTTTTAGCCACGTACTACTCATTGCACCAAAATCCAGACGAATCAGTCTCGAACTTCGCTCATCGATTCATGGAGACGCAGCATTCGTTACAGAAACTCGTGCTGGGAATTCACTGTTCTCCAGATGGTTCACAAGTTGAGCTGATTCACGCCTTCTAATATATATATTCTGCGGAGTCACGTGATGACGCACTTTCCCTGCCAAAAAACAATAGATTCGACCCGAAACAATAGGTCGAACGCCCCAAAACAATGGGCCGAAACGGCGAACCGTGTGATCACAAAGGCTTTTTTGTATGTGAGTAAATGGCAATGAAATTCACACTGAGTGTTTAGTTTATTAATTTAGCCAGGGTAATGGATTTTGTTTTTCGATTTTCTCCTGAAATTTTGAATTATTCCACTAATTATTCTGCTAATTTGTGCTATCACGAAAAAACTACGGTTTACGCTGGCGAAACTTCCAAATTCGCGTACCGAACTCCATTTTCGAGCATAGTATTCGCTGTTCATGTAACCCGTTTCGCCATTTGCTGTAATTTGATTGGCTCTTTCGCGACTTCACGTGAACAGTCACACGTATTTCGTTATCATGCAAATTTGCCCTCGGGTTGAACAGCAGGTACTTTTGGAGAAGACGCGTGTTTTTGTTTTGAACACAAAGGATAACTCGGTGCCTTTCAAAGTGTTTTACGACCTGAATTATCTTTGTAAAGACTTGCTAATTGTTTGAGAGACCTCTGGAAAATTACAAGAAACAATTGAGAACACAGGTGATAGCTTTGTTTTGTTTTTTTGAGTGAGATAGTTGTAGTTTAGGTAGTAGGCGACCGCCATTGTTGCTTCGGCATGCTTGCGACGCTTAGGCCTAATAAATGTAAACAAGCCCAAAGTTTTAATAAACAAATTATGATAAGGGGTTATCAGGAGAGCGAAGCGAGCCAAACTGTTGCAAGAGGAGTAGGCAGAGGCATGAACGAAGCGAATGCAGCGCACGAAGTGCGCCCTATCAATCAATGTTTCTTTTTAATAGATAGACAGGCGAGCGCAGCGAGCTAACCTATTGTACGTGGGGTTGAAAGGGGCATGAGCGTGAGCGAATGCAGCGCACGAAGTGCGCCAGCCACAGAGGCGAGCGCAGCGAGCTAACCTATTGTACGTGGGGTTGAAAGGGGCATGAGCTTGAGCGAATGCAGCGCACGAAGTGCGCCAGCCACAGAGGCGAGCGCAGCGAGCTAACCTATTTTATGTGGGGTTGAAAGGGGCATGAGCTTGAGCGAATGCAGCGCACGAAGTGCGCCAACCACAGAGGCGAGCGCAGCGAGCTAACCTATTGTATGTGGGATTGAAAGGGGCATGAGCTTGAGCGAATGCAGCGCACGAAGTGCGCCAGCCACAGAGGCGAGCGCAGCGAGCTAACCTATTTTATGTGGGGTTGAAAGGGGCATGAGCTTGAGCGAATGCAGCGCACGAAGTGCGCCAACCACAGAGGCGAGCGCAGCGAGCTAACCTATTGTATGTGGGGTTGAAAGAGGCATGAGCGAAGCGAATGCAGCGCACGAAGTGCGCCAACCACAGAGGCGAGCGCAGCGAGGTAACCTATTGTACGTGGGGTTGAAAGGGGCATGAGCGTGAGCGAATGCAGCGCACGAAGTGCGCCAACCACAGAGGCGAGCGCAGCGAGCTAACCTATTGTAGGTGGGGTTGAAAGAGGCATGAGCGAAGCGAATGCAGCGCACGAAGTGCGCCAGCCACAGAGGCGAGCGCAGCGAGCTAACCTATTGTACGTGGGGTTGAAAGAGGCATGAGCGAAGCGAATGCAGCGCACGAAGTGCGCCAGCCACAGAGGCGAGCGCAGCGAGCTAACCTATTGTACGTGGGGTTGAAAGGGGCATGAGCTTGAGCGAATGCAGCGCACGAAGTGCGCCAGCCACAGAGGCGAGCGCAGGGAGCTAACCTATTTTATGTGGGGTTGAAAGGGGCATGAGCTTGAGCGAATGCAGCGCACGAAGTGCGCCAGCCACAGAGGCGAGCGCAGCGAGCTAACCTATTGTACGTGGGGTGGAAAGGGGCATGAGCTTGAGCGAATGCAGCGCACGAAGTGCGCCAGCCTCAGAGGCGAGCGCAGCGAGCTAACCTATTGTACGTGGGGTTGAAAGAGGCATGAGCGAAGCGAATGCAGCGCACAAAGTGCGCCAACCACAGAGGCGAGCGCAGCGAGCTAACCTATTGTACGTGGGGTTGAAAGGGGCATGAGCGTGAGCGAATGCAGCGCACGAAGTGCGCCAGCCACAGAGGCGAGCGCAGCGAGCTAACCTATTGTACGTGGGGTTGAAAGGGGCATGAGCTTGAGCGAATGCAGCGCACGAAGTGCGCCAGCCACAGAGGCGAGCGCAGCGAGCTAACCTATTTTATGTGGGGTTGAAAGGGGCATGAGCTTGAGCGAATGCAGCGCACGAAGTGCGCCAGCCACAGAGGCGAGCGCAGCGGGCTAACCTATTTTATGTGGGGTTGAAAGGGGCATGAGCGTAAGCGAATGCAGCGCACGGAGTGCGCCAACCACAGAGGGGAGCGCAGCGAGCTAACCTATTGTACGTGGGGTTGAAAGGGGCATGAGCGTGAGCGAATGCAGCGCACGAAGTGCGCCAGCCACAGAGGCGAGCGCAGCGAGCTAACCTATTGTACGTGGGGTTGAAAGGGGCATGAGCTTGAGCGAATGCAGCGCACGAAGTGCGCCAGCCACAGAGGCGAGCGCAGCGAGCTAACCTCTTTTATGTGGGGTTGAAAGGGGCATGAGCTTGAGCGAATGCAGCGCACGAAGTGCGCCAGCCACAGAGGCGAGCGCAGCGAGCTAACCTATTTTATGTGGGGTTGAAAGGGGCATGAGCGTAAGCGAATGCAGCGCACGGAGTGCGCCAACCACAGGCGAGCGCAGCGAGCTTACCCATTGTAGGTGGGGTTGAATGGGGCATAAGCATAAGCGAATGCAGCACACGAAGTGCGCCTACCACAGGCGAGCGCAGCGAGCTAACCTATTGTACGTGGGGTTGAAAGAGGCAGGAGCCTAAGCGAATGCAGCGCACGAAGTGCGCCAGCCACAGAGGCGAGCGCAGCGAGCTAACCTATTTTATGTGGGGTTGAAAGGGGCATGAGCGCAAGCGAATGCAGCGCACGAAGTGCGCTAACCAGATTAAGCTTTTTTTACTTGACGGACTGGGGCGAACGAGCGAAGCGAGTGATGACCCCTAGTCTCCATAAAACTGCTTCCCCGATATTGGTAAATATCTCATCACTCGAGAACAGCCATTTACCGATCTTCTGGCCGCAGTCGAATGTGCAAAGCGACACGAATCGATGATGTCATCTGCCCCAACGAAGCTTCCCCACACCGACGTCCTTTACACCGCCCCACCCACTGTTCCTCCACGCCGTACACCAAAGACTGATGCCAACACTCACCAAGGTATGAATTTAAAAACTGAAATTTGTAAAAACTTTAATCGTTTTTCGCCCAGTCGATGTGAGCTTGACTCTAAATCCTGTAGGAATGGTTATATACATAAATGCTCTGTCTGCTTCAAATTTAATTGTAAAGCCCTTAATCACGAGGTTCGTGCTTTTCATGATTGTAAGACTACTAATCCCCACCCTGGTAATCAAACTCGTCGTACATTTTCTGGTTCACCCTATTCGTCTAACAATTCTACTTCAAATAATGCTCCTCGTCCTTATCGCTCATCTAATAATCGTTTTTCACGTGATCCTATTTCATCTGCTGTTTCTGCGCACGTGGCAGATTCCACTGATTGTGTCACCTTAGATTCGGTTAAAGCTATCGTCTCGGACTGCATGAGTAGTTTAAAACACGATCTAACAACTACTATTCTTGCTGAAGTAGAAAAATCTCTTCCAACCTCTCCTCAACCACCCCCATCTGCCCCCGCTAGGCCCAGTTCTTCGCCCGATCACATTTACGGTATGCCAGCAGTCACGCCTTCTAACCCTGTTTCGTCAGTTTCAGCACTTGACCTTCGTAATCGCAATATTTTGTGGACAAAAATCGTTTCTGCAGGTGTTTCCCTACCACTTCCCCTAGACAGCTGTTGCTCTGTTTCTCTGGTCAGCCAAAATCATGCCAAAATTGTTGCGAAATCTAGGCCTGACCTGCAATTTGTAAAACTCGCCCAACATGTCCCTGTTTCGGTCGCAGGCCCATCGTCCAACCTACGGGCAGTTGGCACTATGCAAGTACCTATCGTTTGGGAAAATGGCCATCTGACCACATTTACCATGCTTGTTGTGCCTCAGTTATCGTGGCCTATTTTATTTGGTCAAAATCATTTGCGTATGACAGACGCACACATTCAGTCCAAAGCCCTGAAAGTATTTTTCGCCGCACCCGATCTGAACTTTTCAATCACATGTTACGATTCTAATCCTCTAGCCGCCTTTCCCACCCACGGCCCGGCGACCACTCGTCCTCCCCAAGGTTCTGTGGCCAATGTCACCTGTTTATTGACCTCTTTGCCTTCGCAATTTTCACCGATTTTTTATCCAAACAGCATTTCTTTCAAACGGTCAGCTCACTTACCTCACAATGTGTCCCTTGGGCAAATTCGTACGCAACAACATAGTGATATATCCGACTTCGAACAGGCCGCCACGCATACAGCCCATCATTTCTCTGAGTCATGACATCGTCAAATTCCCTCCCCTTCCGCTCCAACCGATTCAATATCTTTTAATTCCCTTGCTTCATTGCCAACAGACGTCACTGTCACCCAATCCTCTGATGTTTTGTCTCCATTTTTAGACCAAAATAACTCTGGCCTAGACAAACATGATCAATCCTTTCCTGCAACACCGGATAAACCTCTTCCTTATACATCCCCAGAATATTTACAACTTCTCTTTCAGGCCTTAGAGCTCGACACACCGATTTACGCACATGTTCCGCCACACGTTCTTGATGTATTCAAACAATTAATCAAACGCTGCTCGCAAGCCTTTCATTTGCCTACTCCTTTATCCACCGTGCATGGCTTTCATCACAATCTTGATACCGGGTGACGCTCCCCCAGTTTATCGAACTCCTTATCGTTAGCGCCCCGCAGAGCTCCAACTTATGTCATGTCACTAAGCTCTGACTTGTTCTCTAAACACTCTTCTCCCTTGACTTAATTTACTCGCTTTTGCTGCTATTACCTAACACTAACACACAAAAAAAATATTTTTATTATCATACATATCGTACCCAATAGTCAATTTATAAACTTTATATTATAATCTTTATATCGTATTTTAACAATTTATTATCGTGTATCGTATTTTTAGCAAAAAAAAAATAACTTCGTCATTTTTTTTCGGTAGAAAGGGTAGGCTGTAACAGGAATACATTCTCGCTATAGTGTAGCCTCGTATTCATGTAATTATTGTGATCACGTGTTCATGTCAATCAGTGTCAATCATGTATAGTATAAATAGCTTTGTCAATTGTATTTAATTCATTCTTATTCATTCTTATTCTCGTATTATCAGTTACATATATTCGCACATATATTCGAGTTTTATTTCTGAGTTCAATTACGTAATGGTAGCTCGACCACCATTACATTTCCCTTTCCCCATTTTTTTCTTTCCTTTTTTATTTTTTTATTACCAAAAGAGCTTCTGCCCACAGGCTAAGCTTACGAGGCAACTGTTGTCTTTCTTGTAGTTCATTGTGAACTATATATGAAACTGTCAAAGGACAAATAGGATCACACTTTGGAATAGCAACCAGAGGTGGGACAGCATAATCTTCAAACTTGACAATGACACCAACTGGTAGCAATGGTGGTGGCATCTTATCAGCATACACTTTGTCTACAATTGTTCCCATTGCACCATTGTAAAGACCACATTCAGTCCATCCATTCATTGTCAACATATGTTTAGCACCTTGTGGTGAAAAAATAACAGGTCACAAAGTGGACACTTCATTTGCTGGTAATTTGTGTATCATGCTACCAGAATGTCTTTCTTTTGTTATATTCCTTTTTTCACGAAAACAAGGAGAAGTATGCCCGGGTACGCCTAAATTCTTGTTGCTGAACAAATGAGATCTTGTCGAGAACTGCCATACTCATCTGCAGACTGGATGTTTAACAACCACTTTTTCTATTACTATATTTTAATTAAGAACCTAAGACTATCAACACATCAAATGAGTCAATTAAAACTTGATACTTACCAAAGATGTAAATGTCCCAACAGGACCCATTTTTCTTTTTTGCTTGCCGACATTATTTCTTTCAAGGCGCTCAGGATTGTCAAGTGTCATAACATCATAAACAAGGCCACATGGGACAGCGAGGCTGTGCTGCTCTTGTATCGTTTTGTGCAAATGCAAGCATACATGAAGGGGGTACTGAAAAGTTTGCTAACGCTCATGGGTTAGCATGCCCTTTTCAACTCCACTGTACGTGGGGTTGAAAAGGGCCTTATTTTTTTATTGGCTAAAACTATAGATTCGAATGCGCTGATTCTGAATCCGTTTATATTTTTTTGATATGACAAGTAGTTTTTGAGATACGAGGCAACGTGTGCCACTTTTTTGTGGTCAACTTTTAGGACCGTAATTTACCTACTATGACAACATAGTAGGTAAATTCCAATGTAGTGGCTGCTCGTTGTACTCAGTGGTGGCGGGCGTAGGCCTACATTCAGTATGATAAATAGTGTTTGCGTTGCGCTTTTGTCGTTTCTCGTTATGTGTATTCGTGGGTATCTGTGCAATTTTGGTGATCAGAATCGAATAAAAAGTTTCCATAAATTAACATTCTTTGTCGGATAGTAGCTCATGAGAGTAGGGATTGCAGTGCCGAGGAATGCGAAGATGGCGAGGGGATAGGATTGATCGTATCATAGAGCAAGGCAGACCGTTGATAGTGATACCGATGAAGGAGAAACCTGATGCATTTGTTCCCATTTGGCTGAGAACTCTTTCAGTCAAAGCCATGAAAGAGATGTGAACAAGAAAAAAAATGTTGAAAGAAAACTTTCTGGGCATTTGACTAGATCTGAATTATTATCTTTTTGTTGTGCATGTGATGAAGCAAAAGTGTATATCAAAATTCAATATACGCAATAATTTAGGCCATCATATCCGTGTCAGTCTAAACCTTTGGGGTTTGAAGAAGCTGGAAACGATTCGATTTTCATTTGGAACAGCAAGTGTAGAAAATCTGCAACACAATTCCTTATTACTACACATGAATTTCGTTATTGTACCGAAAATATTGCGCTTTGTTGTTTGATTTATTTCATTCATAATGAGGCGTCCATAGAATTTCTTCCGTTGTTGCGAATTGGTGAAATCTATCCATCTCCTTCTCCTCACAGTTTTAGGGCGATCATCCTGATAAAGCAGAATTTTGTGAAGCCATACAAACTTTGATTTATCGGGTGTATTTCAATGGGCTAGCAAAACACATCGATATGGCATATTTTCCCAGTTTTATCATCATGTTTTGATGCTCTTCTTGGCATCCCTGTTCCCGTAACATTGCACGGCCCACGCCCGCCTCCACTGAGCACAACGAGCAGCCACTACATGGGAATTTTGTAATTCCTCCCCACAGCTGCAAACTCATCGCAAGCCTTTCAAATTTCAATGTCATAATGCGCTGACCTGTTTCTAATCATCAAAGTCAAAAAAAAAATATCGAGTGCATCGTATGAGAGAAAATTGATGCCGGATTTGTTGCTTCAGTACGGGAAAATGAACGGGGCACAATGGCACCAACTATGATGTCATAGTAGGTAGATCCCAGTCCTAAAAGTTGACCACAAAAAATGGCGAAAATGACGAAACATCAACACTTCGCCACGTTATAACTCGTTAACTAGACGTCAGATTTAAATACTATTTTCGGATCTAAAATCAGCGAAGAAAGTTTTATCGATATAAAGAATAAAAAATAAGGTGTAGGGGCACTTTAACCTGGATTTCTTGATGGGATCAAAGAAGCTTTTATTTCCATTAACAAGGCACTGATTCGCAGTTCCCATGAAATTTTCAATTCCTGTGTCATCTGCGAGCAACATATCATATACCACTACTTGTTCAATTTCTTCTCCAGTAGTTATGCACTTGGGAGCACTCTCGGAAAACTGACTCAGACCATAAATCCTCAGTTTTAGTTTTAAATTTGTTACATGTTCCACATGCTTTTTCTTGCTTCCCAATGTGAGTTTTTTATGCTTTGCAGAGGTCTTTGTGCGGAGATGCTATCTAAACATGATCCTTAATTTACTGTGAACATGTATAGTACGAACCCAAGTGTTAACTGCTTTGATGTTGGTGCTAAATCCCGAGCAAAATGCACCCATGTCCTTTTCGTTTCTTTGTTGAACAACTCGGTGATCAAGTCCCCATGAATAGTTGAAGATCTTTCGCTGCTGATACTTCCCCCAAAGCCTTTGGTTGTTAAATCTTCAAAAGCAGGATGATCTTTTTGTTGCATATCACGGAGAAAAAGTGCTGATAACTCAAGTACCTTGCATAACTTTGGTTGTTAAATGTGAAGGTTAAAGGAATCATCTCTCTCTCTCAGCTTGCAAATGTCTTTTAGCATTGTCTGCTAGCATTGCTGACACACCTTCATTCAAGTAGGTCACAGTGAGATGTGCTTCAGAGCCGTCATTGTATTGTAATATCTTTCACACTAAATTTTTAAATTCTGGATCTTTAGTACAGCATTCATTGTTTCATAACTTGGTAAGCGTCGCAAGGACTGGATATTTGACAACAGCTCTGCATTGACCCCTGTAAGATTCTTTGTGACATCTTCTATGCGGATTTGAACCAAAGCATCAAACATTTCCTTGTGAAGCCTAATGCACCTGAAGTAATGCTTACCATTTAAAGCTTGGTGAGCAGATCCCGCAGCAATTACACCAGCATCTATGCTCCAATCTTTGTAGTCCCTGCAATGGAACCTCAACAGCCTCTGGCGCACACACAACTGATGAAAACCGCCCATCAAAAGAATGATATTTTTGTAAAGATTTTATTCTTCCATAAGATGTGGCAAAGCTTTGCATATATCATCTCATTGGAATGAGCAAATATGTGAGGTATTTTCAAATATTCGATGACTTCTAACAAAAAATCAAGATATTCCTTGCAAACGGGATACTCTGATACAAGATACTCTTACACACACTTCTCTGTTTCTTCTTTGTAATAGATTTGCAGCAAACTGGTCTCCTTGTGCTCCGGAAAAAATGGTAAGAGGGAGCTTTGAGTGATTGATCCTGCCATCATTATTGTCAATGGTCGCATGTGTGACAGCCCCTTTTCTCAAATTTGAAAGAATGGATTGTTTTGTCGTAAGCATTCTAGACTACGAGAGGAAATACATGCGCACATCATTGTATGACACAGTATGGTTACATTTGTGCAATATGTAAGTGTAAGTGCTCCCAAATGCATAACTATTAGAGAAGAAATTGATGAAGTGGTGGTATATGATTTCTTGCACGCAGATGCCACCAGAAATGAAAATTTTATGGAAATTGCGAATGAAATAATGGAATGCCTGGTTAATGGAAATAGAAGCTTCCTTGATCCCATCAAGAAATCAAAGTTAAAAACAGGCATTGAAAAAAGGAAGAAAGCACTACAAGCAACGCCACTGTTAAAAGAAAATAGTCGAGCATTTGGATTGATCATTGTCAGAGCCACCAGTTTAGATAAAGGCTTGAGTATGCAATCACCTCAGTGCCCTTGTTGCTTGCCAGCCCAGTTGCAACACTACGCCAATCTGACAAAGCATCGTCACAAAATTTCCTCCTCAATGATGGAGGTGCATTCACTGATCAGTTACCAAAGAACGTGCACTGGTTAGTTGATGGTATGGCAGCAGTAAGATCTTTGAAACCAAAAGAAACATATGCAGAATGGATAAAAAGTTTCATCACCTTCACCACCATGATACAGACACATTTTAAATGCTATTCCAATGTCATTACCGAGGTTTCCGTATTTGACTTGTCTAATTTAGAAGATATGGATTCAGAACAATGGACAATTGATTTTTATTAGTCACAGTACCCTTCAAGCACAGACATTGTTTCAAATAACAAACTCACTCACCTTGCCTATTTCTTGTATTCAACCACAATCTGCAGAAAGTAATGTGTCACTATCTTAGGCCGGCGGACACATTAAGCAATCGGTTCTAATGAAAGTTGATTGAGTTTTGGTAAGATGATTCTTTGTCGGATACGCGAAGTAATGGGTAGTAAAGAGGGGTATTGAAAGGTTGGTAAAGAACACCAAAAATTCTGTGTGCCTATGCCATGTTTCAAACATACAAATTTGGCGCCACTTTGTTATTGTGCGGGCTTTCTTATCACATTCTCTCAATGACTGCGAAAGACTGCCAACCACCCTGAAAGACCCTCAAACTCATCGCAAGCCTTTCAAATTTCAATGTCATAATGCGCTGACCTGTTTCTAATCATCAAAGTCAAAAAAACAAATATCGAGTGCATCGTATGAGAGAAAATTGATGCCGGATTTGTTGCTTCAGTACGGGAAAATGAACGGGGCACAATGGCACCAACTATGATGTCATAGTAGGTAGATCCCAGTCCTAAAAGTTGACCACAAAAAATGGCGAAAATGACGAAACATCAACACTTCGCCACGTTATAACTCGTTAACTAGACGTCAGATTTAAATACTATTTTCGGATCTAAAATCAGCGAAGAAAGTTTTATCGATATAAAGAATAAAAAAATAAGGTGTAGGGGCACTTTAACCTGGATTTCTTGATGGGATCAAAGAAGCTTTTATTTCCATTAACAAGGCACTGATTCGCAGTTCCCATGAAATTTTCAATTCCTGTGGCATCTGCGAGCAACATATCATATACCACTACTTGTTCAATTTCTTCTCCAGTAGTTATGCACTTGGGAGCACTCTCGGAAAACTGACTCAGACCATAAATCCTCAGTTTTAGTTTTGAATTTGTTACATGTTCCACATGCTTTTTCTTGCTTCCCAATGTGAGTTTTTTATACTTTGCAGAGGTCTTTGTGCGGAGATGCTATCTAAACATGATCCTTAATTTACTGTGAACATGTATAGTACGAACCCAAGTGTTAACTGCTTTGATGTTGGTGCTAAATCCCGAGCAAAATGCACCCATGTCCTTTTCGTTTCTTTGTTGAACAACTCGGTGATCAAGTCCCCATGAATAGTTGAAGATCTTTCGCTGCTGATACTTCCCCCAAAGCCTTTGGTTGTTAAATCTTCAAAAGCAGGATGATCTTTTTGTTGCATATCACGGAGAAAAAGTGCTGATAACTCAAGTACCTTGCATAACTTTGGTTGTTAAATGTGAAGGTTAAAGGAATCATCTCTCTCTCTCAGCTTGCAAATGTCTTTTAGCATTGTCTGCTAGCATTGCTGACACACCTTCATTCAAGTAGGTCACAGTGAGATGTGCTTCAGAGCCGTCATGAGCATCTTTAGTACAGCATTCATTGTTTCATAACTTGGTAAGCGTCGCAAGGACTGGATATTTGACAACAGCTCTGCATTGACCCCTGCAAGATTCTTTGTGACATCTTCTATGCGGATTTGAACCAAAGCATCAAACATTTCCTTGTGAAGCCTAATGCACCTGAAGTAATGCTTACCATTTAAAGCTTGGTGAGCAGATCCCGCAGCAATTACACCAGCATCTATGCTCCAATCTTTGTAGTCCCTGCAATGGAACCTCAACAGCCTCTGGCGCACACGCAACTGATGAAAACCGCCCATCAAAAGAATGATATTTTTGTAAAGATTTTATTCTTCCATAAGATGTGGCAAAGCTTTGCATATATCATCTCATTGGAATGAGCAAATATGTGAGGTATTTTCAAATATTCGATGACTTCTAACAAAAAATCAAGATATTCCTTGCAAACGGGATACTCTGATACAAGATACTCTTACACACACTTCTCTGTTTCTTCTTTGTAATAGATTTGCAGCAAACTGGTCTCCTTGTGCCCCGGAAAAAATGGTAAGAGGGAGCTTTGAGTGATTGATCCTGCCATCATTATTGTCAATGGTCGCATGTGTGACAGCCCCTTTTCTCAAATTTGAAAGAATGGATTGTTTTGTCGTAAGCATTCTAGACTACGAGAGGAAATACATGCGCACATCATTGTATGACACAGTATGGTTACATTTGTGCAATATGTAAGTGTAAGTGCTCCCAAATGCATAACTATTAGAGAAGAAATTGATGAAGTGGTGGTATATGATTTCTTGCACGCAGATGCCACCAGAAATGAAAATTTTATGGAAATTGCGAATGAAATAATGGAATGCCTGGTTAATGGAAATAGAAGCTTCCTTGATCCCATCAAGAAATCAAAGCTAAAAACAGGCATTGAAAAAAGGAAGAAAGCACTACAAGCAACGCCACTGTTAAAAGAAAATAGTCGAGCATTTGGATTGATCATTGTCAGAGCCACCAGTTTAGATAAAGGCTTGAGTATGCAATCACCTCAGTGCCCTTGTCGCTTGCCAGCCCAGTTGCAACACTACGCCAATCTGACAAAGCATCGTCACAAAGTTTCCTCCTCAATGATGGAGGTGCATTCACTGATCAGTTACCAAAGAACGTGCACTGGTTAGTTGATGGTATGGCAGCAGTAAGATCTTTGAAACCAAAAGAAACATATGCAGAATGGATAAAAAGTTTCATCACCTTCACCACCATGATACAGACACATTTTAAATGCTATTCCAATGTCATTACCGAGGTTTCCGTATTTGACTTGTCTAATTTAGAAGATATGGATTCAGAACAATGGACAATTGATTTTTATTAGTCACAGTACCCTTCAAGCACAGACATTGTTTCAAATAACAAACTCACTCACCTTGCCTATTTCTTGTATTCAACCACAATCTGCAGAAAGTAATGTGTCACTATCTTAGGCCGGCGGACACATTAAGCAATCGGTTCTAGTGAAAGTTGATTGAGTTTTGGTAAGATGATTCTTTGTCGGTTACGCGAAGTAATTGGTAGTGAAGAGGGGTATTGAAATGTTGGTAAAGAACACCAAAAATTCTGTGTGCCTCTGCCATGTTTCAAACATACAAATTTGGCGCCACTTTGTTATTGTGCGGGCTTTCTTATCACATTCTCTCAATGACTGCGAAAGACTGCCAACCACCCTGAAAGACCCTCAAAGACCCTCAACGACTATATGGATACACATCGCTGATCCTAATTTTCAGCGACCCATAAAGACTGTCAAGGACCCTCAACAACTATATGGATACTAGGCTAAAGACCCAGTCGTTTTGGGTCGCTGGAAGGATTAAAATGAATTTTTGACAGGTTTCTGCGCGATCGTTAATCTTTTCAGCGACCCTCAAAGACTGCCAACGACCCTCAACGACTATATGGATACTAGGCTTTACCGTTGATGTCTGGTTTTCTCTCTCTGTGCTTTTGATTTCTATTTTAACTTATGAGTCTCGGTTTCACAGCGTGTCTTCGCGAATCATTTGTAGGTTTACCTATTTTTAATGATTTTATTACTGTAGATACATCATTTTTGGTAGATGGAGAAATTACAAGAGAATTTAGGTTTGGATTAGCTAAGTAAGATAATGGGGATTTCCGGGTTCGTGGAATTTTTTGAGTTATTTCATCAGCTACCTTTGTAAAGTATTGATTGAAATCGTTTGCAATGTTAACAGGTTCTGAATTTTTTGAGCCATCATCGCTAACTAGATGTGAGAATGCATCACATTTTTTTGGTTTCGAACTAATTACATCTTTGATACCTTTCCATAGCATTTTCATATTGTTTTTGTTTTCATGGAAGTACTCCTGGTAATAATTCTTTTTGCTCTGTCTGATTTCATTTACTGCACGGTTGCGGAACTGTTTATATGTTTTAAGAGCAGTAGATGAATTTGAAACTTTAAACTGTTTAAAAAGTCTCTGATTTTCAACTGTTTAAAAAGCCTCTGATTTTCTCTGATTTTCATCAATTTTGGGATCTGAAAATTTATCCAAGGTTTTTGCCTAAGCTTCAGCATTTTCTTGTTCAACTTTTCCTTAGGGCAGTGTTTCTCAATAAGAATGTGAAGATTAAGTAAAAATGTATCAAATTTTGAATTCAAGTCAGTATTTTGACCATTGAGGTAGGATGCATCAAACCCAATCAGATGTAACATTTCTCTTATCAAACTGCCTGTAATCATGAGCAAAATAGGACATATTTTTATAATCAGGTGCATTTCCTTTTCGGATAGCGAACTGAGGAAGGTGATCAGAGATCATGAATAAAAGATTGCCACTGATGATGTCAGAATCTGTGGTGTTATTTGGGAAAATATTATCAATAAGTGTGGAACTGGTATCAGTGATGCGGGTGGGGTGTAGTATAGAAGGCATAAAATGTGAAGAAAACATCAAGTTGATGAATTCATTTGTAAGAGTATGGTCCCCATAGTGCAGTAAATGTATATTGAAGTCACCCAAAACATCAACAGATTTATCTTCTTCAGCGATGGTACACAGGGTGACAAAAAAGATTTATTATCTAGATTTTCTTGACTTGTGCATGATGATAGGCATAGCGGACAGTAAAAATGCTTTCCATGATGTTTATGACCATCGCAACTGGCTAAAAGACGACTCATACTCTTTATCCAACAGTAGTGATTCTCATCATCATCATTAATTTTAGTAGCAAATCCACATGTTTTCAAGTTCTTTTTTTCGCTATTCTTACTGGTATAATTTCACCATCTTCATTTAAATAGATGTTGATTGAAATGTTGTTGTTTATTTCGAATCTATCAATCATCTTTTTATCTTGCACTTTTACTGGATATTTCAATCCCTCACAGTTAAGCTCATTCAAGTACTGTTGATACTTTGTGACTCTTTGTGGATGTTTTGATTGTGGATGTAGTGCAGATAGAATTGCTCAGATGAAGCATTTATCATCATCGTTTTGCACGTTAATGACTGCTTTTTGTTTTTGATGTTGGCGGGTAGCTGCAAATATTTTTTACGTTTGATTCATAGTTGAACATCTTCACTAGCAGTTTGATATACTTTGTAAATATCCAGCCGCTTCCATTTTCTGTAAATTCATCTATGTCATTTTTTAACTTTCTAATGGCGTCGTCTATTTGGTCTTCAAGCTCTTCTATATCTTCAGTCTCTGATCGCAGCAGTGAATAGATAGCAGATCTGAATACTGGCGGTGGATCTGATATGATATCCCTGATCGGTTTATGAAATTCTACTTCGAGAACAATACAATACTTTACCCCTTGCTTATGTGTAAATATCTCACTGATAAGTTTGCGAATGGTGTGCTGCTTGATCTTTTTCATACTTTCAATATCCTTTTCCTTAGTATATATTTTAAATGCTTTATCATCTATCTTTTTCTTTTTCCTACCTTCGCCAACTAATTTGAGTGGTGATTGCACATTATGAGTTGTTCGCTTATGCGCCATTAGATTCGCCATTCTATTGAATACTTTCCCACATTGACAGCAAGAGATTTTTCTTTTCTTGCTATTATTAGCAGCTGCGCTTTCTTCGTGTGATCTCTTCATGACTAGATCGTGATTTCAAGTGATTTTATTTCGAGGATGATTTATATACATAAATCAACCAATCAGATTGTAGAGATTTCTGCTTTTAAAACTTTCTAGAACATTTCACTTCTGGAAACTTCTTTATGACGTCATAGAACTTTCTAGAACTTTTCCGAGGGACTTTCCCTACTTCTAAAACTTCTGAAATGTCCCTGGGATCTGATTGGTTGATAGCTCCTGGAAACTTCTCGAAGCTTCTGCTTCTAATATATATATTCTGCGGGGGTCACGTGGTGACGCACTTTCTTGCCAAAAACAATAGATTCAACCCGAAACAATAGGTCAATTCCAAATTCGTGTTGCGAACTCCATTTTCGAATCACGTATTCGCTGTTCACGTGACCCGTTTCGCCTTTTGCTGCAAGTTCATTGGCTCTTTTGCGACTTCACGAGAACAGTTTTGATGCTTAGGCCTAATGTAAACAAGCCCAAAGTTTTAATCAACAAATTATGATAAGGGATTATCAGGCGAGCGAAGCGAGCCAAGCTGTTGTAAAAGGAGGAAGCAGAGGCATGAGCGTAAGCGAATGCAGCGCACAAAGTGCGCCCTATCAGCCAATGCTTTTTGATAATGGATAGACAGGCGAGCGCAGCGAGCTAACCCATTGTACGTGAGGTTGAAAGGGGCATGAGCGTAGGCGAATGCAGCGCACGGAGTGCGCCAACCACATTAAGTTTTTTTCACTTGCCCCCCCTCCGGGAAGCGAGCGAACGCAAGCGCCCCCGGCTAGTCTGGAAGGTTCTGGAACATCTTTAGACTTATATAAAAAGATAGTCGAGTAGATTTCATTTAACTATAAATCGTTGAAGAAAAAAGACGTAATTAGTCAAGATGTATCATTTTGAATCAAAAATCTCATTAGATGATATTGAAGAAACTGATGAGGTGGAAATTCTTTTTACATCATTTTGTAGTGAGGGTTTACCGTTTTCTCCAATGTATCATACAAATGTGTATTATGAAGCATTAGTTCAATTCATTAGAGGTGATCAACATACATATACAGCAAAAACTCTAAAGAATGGTGCGTGGGATATGTTTTGCAAAGAACAAGAACGCATGAAATAGATGGAGATGTGTCAAATTTTGAATCTGGGTCAACACTTGTCTACCTGTTTAAAAACTTGTTGGATATGTTATATGGTTACTATCCTCCAATTTTAACGATTGAAGAAAAATCTTCCATTCTTCTCAGTCTAGATGAGGGAAAAAAAGAAATCATTTTCAATCTATATGGGGTGATAGATGATAGGCTGGAAAGATGCATCTTATATCGCTATACTTCTGGATTGTACACTGATGAAACTCCTACGTTAATGATCTGTGGTGACTGTGGTCGAGAAGGGGATGGTTTCGCCCAGTGTGATTGCTATGGCATAATTTTCCGAAATGCTGAGAAGATTCAGAAGATGAAAAAATGTCTATACCAGAAGATGAAAAAATGCCTATATCACAAGAAGATCCAGAAGATGAATCAATGCATATATCGGAAGAAAGAAGAAGATTCCCAAGATGAAAAACGTCTATATCAGAAGATGACAAAATGTCTATATACACATACTGCATGCTGCACATGTTGTGCTTAAAATTGTTATAAAATAAAGTTGGTATAATGAAAAATTTACTGCATATGTTACGTTTAAAATTGTTATAAAATAAAGTTAGTATGATGGAAATTTATGGCTCATTTTTCTAAATTCTACTAATATATAAATTGTAAAAACTTTCTAGATCATTCCCGATTCTAGAAGTTCCTGATTTCTCATTTCTCATCACAGAGATTTGGGCCAGGACGCCCACTTCCTCTCCTACTTCGCACTTCGAAAAATCTTACAAGAAAGCAGCCGGACGATTGAGACTTCTGGCAAGGTTAAGAAAATATCTTGACTCACAGTCAGCCAGAGATATTTATTGCTCTATGATAATGCCTGTTTATACCTACTGCGGTGTTCTGCAAATGAAACTGTTGGAAACCAAGAAGAAACAGCTGAAAGCGTTCCTCAAGATTGACAATCGATGCCTCAAGATTGTTTATGATGGTGAAAAAAGCAACGATGCACTCCCATCAGTAAAAGGAGTAAGCAGAGGCATGAGCAACCAACTTAATGCAAACAAGATTCGTGTTTGCAAACTCGTTCGGAAATGCATCGATAAAGACATCTGTGACATATTCAAAGATCATTTTACAATACAAGATGATGGAAAGGAGACAAGAAATGCCAATAACAGCTTAAAGATGCCACAAATTAGACCTGAATATGCTCGCAAGTCTTTTTACTACACAGGAGCAAAGATCTACAATGAACTCCCTCCAAATATCCGAAAGACTACGAATACAACTGAATATGAGAATAGCCTTAAAGGCCATTTTAGTTAAATCGAACACTTTTAATCAGCTCAAAAAAACATTGTATATATTTTTATCCTTTTATTTTATTGAAAAAATGTAAATAGGGAATTTCATTAGTTTCAGTTTTATTTATTATTTTCAACAGGACACACGTTGATAACAGCGATGATTCGTTGAAGTGTTTTATCGTGTATAATTATTCGTATATTATTATTATTATTATAACAAATATTCTATCTGCCGTTGGATGGACAAACGAAAAAACTTTTCAAAGATTTTATAATCAACCAAATCAAGACGATTTTCATTTTGGAAACGCTTTGTTAACTACTTCTGTTTTTGAGAATAATTAATCATGTTATTCATTTTTCTTATGTAGCCGGAGAATCTGTGTATTTGTTTTTATGGTTTCTAAACTCATTCACTGTATTCGGATGAGCCTAATACTTTAAAATCTTGTACAGCTACGTAACGATGAAGGCTGATGACGAAATAGAACTAAAAATTAAATGATACTTACCGAAAAGGGAAGTTGAAATTTGATGATAATTCTATGACTCATCAGCCAGGAGTGAAGGAGCTGAACGCCCTCCCTAGGGTTGAACCCCACCCCAGCTCTTTCACTCCATTTAGTCTGATCCAATTACTACTTTTAAAGTCTGGTTGGCTCCTGCGCTGCGCTCTCTCTCATTCAGCTCCTTCACTCCTGGCTGATGACTCATAGAATTATCATCAAATTTCAACTTCCCTTTCAGGTAAGTCTCATATAATTTTTAATTATCTGTGCAATGTTCTTCATGATTACAAATATACATGAAACGATCTCAATGCCAAATTTATGCCCTTCGTGCGGCTAGGTGTTAATCCAAATTTATTTATTTTGGAGATGAATTAATTGTGAAATATAGTTGTCTAGTCATGCCGGATTCCCAAAGTCTGTGGTTGCAAAAGCTGCAAAAGGTTGCAAATTTCTTATTCTTATATCAGTTTGCCAGGAAACATTTTTCAATTTCTTCTTATTTTCATACAACAACAATGGTATCTACTGTAAAGTCGTGTTTCAGCAAAAAACTGATTACCACTGCCGTGTTTTGCATTGGCATGACTTCAAAACCATTTCAAATACAAGAAACCTCATTGATCACGACCATCCTTGTTCTTGGAAGCATTGCATTACTTGCATTACTGGGAGATTCTTAGTAGTTTCTCATGGTAGAGGACTTTTTAATGTCAAAAATAGCGGATGTCAAAACATTTTTGTATGTTGTGTATAACAATAACAAATCTTTATGTAATGCTACGAAAAAGTTTTAATATATTTCAGTTTTAATATATAAGACAACAAAAATGTCTAACAAAAACAAGAAATAAGTTTATGTGAATATTTTAGAATGCTAACTAATAAGTCTGCAAGCTTATTATTTTAAATCGACTACTGAAAGTTTCTTCACTAAATTAAACTTAGTAGTGAGCTTTTTATCGACGATTTGCTTATAAGAAGTGTGCACGCATAAATTTGGGGGGTCAAAATACTCAATAGGATGTTCTTACAAATTGTAATCAACTATTATTGTCATACGTTTTTTCCATTAGATCATTTGTTAAATGACCGCCCCATATTAAACGTACTGTAAACTTTCCACCCTGCATTCGCTTACGCTCATTCTTATTTCACCTCCTTGCATAATTAGGAACACAGAGGATTGAGGAGCACATGGTTCTTTAAGCTACAGTCAAATCTCCATAGTTCGAACTCATGTAATTCGAACTTTGTATAACTCGAACGAAATTCTCTGTGCCTTCAAGGGTCACTAATGAACCGATTGTTATAAAGCAAACCTCCATAATTCGAACTTTTTTGTAATTCAGACATTTTCACGCTGCCCCAGGGTGTTCGAATTAGACAGAGTTGACTGTATTTAAAGATAAAGATGTTGTATAAATTTTAGTAACAAGTAAAGCCAATGTTCGTAAAGAAAGTTTTAGTACTGATAATAACGTGCACTGGAATTCAATATGAGTAGGTACAAAGTTCTTGATTTTTTATGTTCTTTATTAGCTCTTTCTTTGTTTTCATAGAAGTCCATCAAGTAATTTAATTTCTTTGTTTTCATAGAAGTCCATCAAGTAATTTAATATATATATTCTGTGCAGTCACGTGATGATGCACTTCTCCTTGCCACAAACAATAGCTCCCACCCGAAACAAAAGGTCAAATGCCCCAAAACAATGGGCCGAAACGGCGAACAAGGTATCCTTAAAGGCTTTTTTCTGTACCCTTATCTTCCCTATTTTTAAGTGAGATGTTCCTTGCCGGCTGAACCAGAAAGTTATCTATATGAGAGCTTACAGTTTCGACTAAAAGATTAGGAAATTCTTAGGAATCACAAAAAAAACGATGGTTTACGTTCGCGAAACTTACAAATTCGCGTCACGAACTCCATTTTCGAACAAAGTATTCGCTGTTCGTGTGACGCGTTTCACCTCTTGTTGCAATTTGATTGGCTCTTTCGCAACTTCACGTGAACAGTCACGCGTTTTTCGTTATCATGCAAATTAGCCCTCGGGTTGAACAGCAGGTACTTTTGGAGAAGACGCGTGTTTTTGTTTTCAACACAAAGGATAACTGGGCGCATTTTAATGTGTTTTACGACCTGAATTATCTTTGTAAAGACTTGCTAATTGTTTGAGAGACCTCTGGAAAATTACAGGACACAATTGAGAACACGGGTGATAGCTTTGTTTTGTTTTTTCAATGAAATAGTTTTAGTTTTTGTGCAACCGCTATTGTTGCTTCGGCATACTGTGATGCTTGGCCTATCTAATGTAAACAAGTCCAAAAGTTTGATAAACAAATATGATAAGGAATTATCAGGCGAGCAGAGCGAGCTAAACTTGTAAAATGAGTAGGCAGCGAATGTAGTGCACGAAGTGCGCCCTATCAGTCAACGCCCTTTCTTGATAATAGATAGACAGGCAAGTGCAGCGAGCTAGCCCATTGTACGTGGGGTCGAAAGGGGCATGAGCATCAGCGAATGCAGCGCACGAAGTGCGCTGACCACAATACGTTTTTTCACTTGCCCCCCTCTGGGAAGCAAGCGAATGCGATGTAACAGGATTACATTCTCGCTATAGTGAAGCCTCGTATTCGTGTAATTATTGTGATCACGTGTTCATGTCAATTAATGTCAATCATGTATAATATAAATAGTTTTGTCAATTGTATTAATTCTTATTCTTATTCTCCGATTATTAGTTATATATATTCATAATCGATCATCACTTTTTCGCACGAGTCTTTTTGAGTTGCATTACGTAATGGTAGCTCGACCACCATTGCAGAAGTGGTGTTAGAATCCGGTTTTCGTTCTTCGTTCTTCGTTCTTCGTCATGGCTTCTCCAGAGGAACTTCCTGGCCTGATCAATGGACTCGCTGGTGCCATTCGTGATCAACATCATGCTTCCCGAGAAGTCACAGGAACGACACAGCAACAAATTTCAGACCTCTCGCACGCTGTTAACGAATTCTCCGCTTCAGTTCGCTCTCGTGGTGATCAGCAATCGCAAGCTGCCTCACGTCTTCCTCCGCTTACACTCCCAGAATTTACCGGTGGTGAACTTCAAAGCGACACGAATCGATGATGTCATCTGCCCCAATGAAGCTTCCCCACACCGACGTCCTTTACACCGCTCGACCCACTGCTCATCCACGACGTACACCGAAAACTGATGCCCACACTCAACAAGGTACGACTTTAAAAACGGAAATTTGTAAAAACTTTAATCGTTTCTCGCCCAGTCGATGTGAGCTTGATTCTACAACATGTAAGAATGGTTATATCCATAAATGCTCTATTTGTTATACATTTAATTGTAAAGCCCTTAATCATGAGGTTCGTGCTTCTAATGATCGTAACACTACTAATCCCCACCCTGGTAATCAAACTCGTCGTACATTTTCTGGTTCACACTATTCGTCTAACAATTCTACTTCAAATAATGCTCCTCGTCCTTATCGCTCATCTAATAATCGTTTTTCACGTGATCCTATTTCATCTGCTGTTTCTGCGCACGTGGCAGATTCCACTGATTGTGTCACCTTAGATTCGGTTAAAGCTATCGTCTCGGACTGCACGAGTAGTTTAAGACATGATCTAACTACTACTATTCTTGCTGAAGTAGAAAAATCTCTTCCAACCTCTCCTCAACCAACCCCATCTGCCCCCGCTAGGCCCAGTTCTTCGCCCGATCACATTTACGGTATGCCAGCAGTCACACCTTCTAACCCTGTTTCGTCAGTTTCAGCACTTGACCTTCGTAATCGCAATATTTTGTGGACTAAAATCGTTTCTGCGGGTGTTTCCCTACCACTTCCCCTAGACAGCTGTTGCTCTGTTTCTCTGGTCAGTCAAAATCATGCCGAAATGGTTGCGAAAACTAGACCTGACCTACAATTTGTCAAACTCGCCCAACATGTCCCTGTTTCGGTCGCAGGCCCATCGTTCAACCTACGGGCAGTTGGCACTATGCAAGTCCCTATCGTTTGGGAAAATGGCCATCTGACCACATTTACCATGCTTGTTGTGCCTCAGTTATCGTGGCCTATTTTATTTGGTCAAAATCATTTGCGTATGACAGACGCACACATTCAGTCCAAAGCCCTGAAAGTATTTTTCGCCGCACCCGATATGAACTTTTCAATCACATGTCACGATTCTAATCCTCTAGCCGCCTTTCCCACCCACGGCCCGGCGACCACTCGTCCTCCCCAGGGTTCTGTGGCCAATGTCACCTGTTTATTGACCCCTTTGCCTTCGCAATTTTCAGAGGTTTCTGATCAAAACAGCATTACTTTATCTCGCGGGTTTAACATCATCCCTGTATGCCTTTTCGTAGCCAGCTCTCTGATAAGCACGCCTCTATTGTCAGCCATTTCGTGGCCTGAAGGCACTGTTTTTTCCCCTGGCCTACAAACCATGAGTGGTCCTATCGATTTCGCGTCAATCCGACAAACCACATGTTTGGGGCCCTCACATTATCCTTTCTCCGCCCAGTTTTGGTATTCCAAGTGCCGCCCTAGTCGCCCTCTCCCCCCACAAGAACATGTGTGCTCGGCATATTTGGTTTCTGAAGGCGATACTTGCCAAAATTCAATGTTTGAACATGTTTATTTCACTAACGTGATAATGCATTCGGTCAAAGGGTCAGCTCACTTACCTCACAATGTGTCCCTTGGGCAAATTCGTACGCAACAACACAGTGATATCTCCGATTTCGAAGAGGCTGCAACGCATACAGCCCATCATCTCTCTGAGTCATGGCATCGCCACCTTCCCTCCCTTTCTGCTCCAAACGATTCAATATCTTTTAATTCCCTTGTTTCATTGCCAACAGACGTCACTGTCACCCAATCCTCTGATATTTTGTCTCCATTTTTAGACCAAAGTAACTCTGGCCTAGACAAACCTGACCAATCCTTTCCTGCAACACCGGATAAACGTCTTCCTTATACCTACCCAGAATATTTACAACTTCTCTTTCGGGCCTTAGAGCTTAACACGCCGACTTACGCACTTGTTCCGCCACACGTTCTTGCTGCATTCAAACAATTGATCAAACTCTACTCACAAGCCTTTCATTTGCCTAACTCTCCTTTATCCACAGTTCATCGCTTTCATCACAATCTTGATACCGGGTGACGCTCCCCCAGTTTATCGACCTCCTTATCGTTAGAGCCCCGCAGAGCTCCAACTTATGTCATGAGTAGCATAGGGAGGCTAACGATCATATGGACTTTTTTAATGTTTAAGAGCGGCGTGGTTTTTTAAATGTTTAAGGAAAAGGCGCGGAAGTTTGAATGTTTAAGCTGCGGATTAGGCGTGGAAGTTTGAATGTTTAAGCTGCGGATTAGGCGGGGGGTTGAAATTACTTTGGAAAATGAACATGTTGACTCGGGTTTCTGGAGGCGATTTAAATTATTTTAGAAGGAATATAACAACAGAAAAACATCAGGAATTGTTATATGTAGAACTGTTTAATCGAGAGAAAAAATTAACGTATACGAAAAAGTTCAAATGGATTTTCAATGAATTCTGGTTTCTTATTGGGTGCTAAAGAAATATGAAATGGGCCTGAAGCTAACTGTAAACATGATTTATTTTTACAAGTTACTAAATATTGTTTAGAACGCATAAAGTCGTCATACATATTAGACAGGTGGTGAGTAGAAAAATCTAAGCAAGTGGGTAACCTTTGTTTTGACACAGGATTACGATAGTTCATGGTATTACGAACATTTTGAGCGGTCGTGCCATTTCGAAATATGGGGGGAAGTCACGTGACTGATGACGTCATTTTGGTGGGGGCAGTTAATCTAAAAATTGCCATATCTCGCATAATGCTTGACCGATTTTGTTGAAAATAGTTGCAAAAGGTGTAAAATAAATTGCGCTTTAAGTTGATATATAGCTTAATATATTTTGTGCTAATTCAAATTTTCAAAATTTCGGGACATTTTTAATGACGTCACAAATGAATCGTGTAGAAAGTTAAATCAAACATGGGTTCACTAAAGTTCTCTTAATTCTAAATGTCACTTTTAGAATTAACTTTTTGTGTACAAAACAAAAACACGCGTCTTCTCCAAAAGTACCTGCTCCCTGCCGAGGGCAAACTTGCATGATAACGAAAAACGCGTCACTGTTCACGTGAAGTTGCGAAAGAGCCAATGAAATTGCAGGAAAAGGCGAAACGCGTCACGTGAAGAGCGAACACTCTTTTCGAAAATGGAGTCGGGGACGCGAATTTGGAAGTTTCGCCAGCGTAAACCGTCGTTTTTTCGTTATAGCACAATTAGTGGAGTAATTAATAGAATAACTCAAAAATTCTTTTAAAATAGGCTTCCAAAAATAGATAACTTTTGCCTACTCCAGAAACGGAGCCTTTCCATGCAAGTGCCAACCTTGTGCGCCCCCATTCAAAAAAGCCTTATTGATCACCGATTTGCCGTTTCGTCCCATTGTTTTTGGGCGTTCGACCTATTGTTTCGGGTCGAATCTATTGTTTTTGGCAGAGTTTCGCCACCGTCACGTGACATCACAGAATATATATATTAGAAGTTATTCAGATAACTAATATGTAAAATGCCTCTTTCAGAAATAACATGGTTTGTGATAGATGATTTTGTATTAGTTAATGTAGAAAAGAAAAGTGTAGAGGAAGTAAATTCTAATACGAGAGTAATGATGCGATTGGTTAAAGAGATTTGTAATAAACATGAACTTTTAATGACTTCAATTAATAATCGAATTGATGTAGTGAATCTGCCTGATATAGTGCAAGAAATGATGAAAGATGGAAAGGAAAATTGGGGAAGGGTGGTAACAGTATTCGCTGTTTGTGCAAAGAAACTTCAATCATCAAAAAAACATGAAACAGAAGTTAGAGATTATTTGATAAAATATATGTATTCAAGGGAACAAAATTGGGATGGATTTATGCGAAAGTTTGAACAAAAAGTTAGCTGGAAAGAAAAAATAATGGAATATATTGGATACCTAATGTGAAAAGGAAGAAACGAGTTATTTTTTATTAAAGTAATAAAATTATTGTGTAAAGAAGCGTGTAGTAATATGAAATAATAAGAATCGAAAAAAATGGCATACATATATGATTTTACGTACAGAACTCCAAATAATTCATCAGTGTATAAAATCAGTGATGGATTGAGAAAATATATACCAGGTGCACAAAATGCAAAACATTTATTATATGTTGCTGCTAAAAATGGATATGGTGATGTGAAGGTAAAATGTAGGCTTGTATTTAAAGAAAATGAAGAAACGAAAGTTGCACTAGCAAAACCAGAGGAATGGGTTACGCCAGCACGTTCATTGTCTATGGGATTTGCAAAATTAGAATCAATTAATAGACTTTTGTATGAAACAAATGATAAAGAAGAAGCATGGCTACCGATTGTCAATCCAACAAGAAAACGAATAGCTCCAACGCGTGTTGTTGGGAGGAGAGTTAGTAAAAAAACCAGACATCAATCACAACAAGTAGATAAAAGTGTTATTATGGAAAGATTCTTCCCTGATGATGAAATTACAGATGATATGGAATTTGTTGATGGGGTGGAAATTGATATGGAGTTGGTAAAAAAAGAAGACGAAAAGAACATGGAAGAGATGGAAGAGAAAAAAGAATAAGAACATTTGAAATTAAAAATGAACAATTTAAAAAAAAACTATTAGAATAAATTCGTTTATATAGAACTAGAAAAGAAATATGTAAAAGTCACAATGTTTCCGATAAATAGTAGTGTGCAAGGAATGTTGTATAATCAACAAGTATATGATGGATTGATGAACAAATATTATTCACCAAATAATCAAAATATAAGTATTCAGAGATATCGATTTAAAAAGAATAAATCATTAGCAGATGTGCGAAAAATAGCTATAAAAACTAAGACAAAGGCTATTTCTGGTTTAAAATCAAAATTTAAAGCGCAACGCGTTGTATTATTACCAAATCGCACTCTGATGATTGCGGGAATTGTAACAAAATAAATGGATACTAAGGAAGATAATAAACCATTATTAACAGAACAGAAAAAAATGAAGTAGAAAATAATCAAAAAGATAGTGGTGTTAATTTGCATAATAAGCATGTATTAGTATCATTGAAAGATTACACAAGATTACAACAAATTAAAGCGCATGATGTACCTAATAGTTATGAACAAAAGATAAAAGAGTTAAAGGAAAGTGCATTAACAACAGACAATCCAATAGAACGAATTGCTTTATTAACGAAAGCGGCACAACTAAAAGATTTGTTGCAAACAATATATGTTGAATCTGGAATAGATACTGAAAATGTTGGTAAAGAAAAAAGTGAAAACCTTGTGGTTAGTACACAACAACGGAAAATAGCAGAATTACAACGGCAAATGACGCAAATTAGTAATAATAAGAAACTTTCAGCAGAAGAGAAACACGAAAAAGTTAAGCATATATTGAAACAAATTCAACAATTTAGAAGTCTTTTTAATGAAAAGAAAGAACAACAGTTAAAGGAGATTTTAAACGGTCACGATATATCAGATGTCAATATGAGTGCTGTGGATAATTTAAGACCTAACACAATTAAATTTATAACAGCATTGAGAAATAGCAAGGGGATAAGTTGTATTGTAGGGTATGTATGATAAGGAAGAAGATACAATTCATATAGATGACGAATTTATTCCAAATGCTGCCAAGACACAAAAATTGATTGATTATATTAATGCACCATATAAATTTACCAATATCCCAGTAGGGATGGTTTCAATTGCTAAGAAATTGGTGGATGAAGGGTTAAATATAAATATATTACCACATGAATTACAAAGAAGAATTGTAACAGAAAGTAAAAAAGTATCAAATCCTGTAGCGCCAGAAAAGATAGAAAAGGAGGAAGCTGGACCATCAGGTTTAGTTAAGTCAGAAACTCCAACAGAAAAACTTGCCGAAAATCAATTCGAAAGAGGATAGAATCACTTCGAAAATATCTTCAGAATAAACAGGAGCCAAAATCAGACGAAAGTGATAGTGAAGATAAAGGAACATATTCACCTATTGCTTCTCATACAAGAAGACAAGAGCGATTAAAGGAACAATTAGATAAAGATTTGCAAGGGCAAGGAAAGAGGGGAAATATTTCAAAAATGATTGAACAACAAGTTGAGGAATCACTGAAGAAATTATTGACAAAAGGTGGTTTTCGTTCATATGAAGAAGATGAAGGTTGTGGTGAATCCTCTGGGTATGAAAATGAAGATGATGAAAGAACAGTTTCAAAGTTATCAGCAGCTAGGAGACTTAGATTAGCTGATGTTCGTATGAGAAAAAGGAAAATGGTAGATGAGGACTCTATTGCACAAAAAGTAGCGAAAGAATTAACGAAAAGAAAGAAAAGAAAGAAAATGAAACCGCGCAAAAAGCTATATGTTTCATCTAGTAGTAGTAGTGATACGTCTAGCAGTGGTGATGATAGTGAAACAGAAGAGTCATCAGATGAAGACAAGAAGAAAACAGATTGTTTTGGTAAAAAAGCATTAGATTTGATGATAAAAGCAGAAAAAAGGGAGCTTTATCAAAGCATAAAAAGGCACAACAAAAACTAATAAAAGATATTGATTTACTGTATAATGAGTTTAAAAATTCAGAAGTAAAAAATGAGTCTTAATGATCAGCATTTATTAAATGAAAAATTATCAAAGTTATATAATACTCCTAGTTTTCCTGGATCATATTCTGGTTTAAATAAATTTTATTCGTATGCGAAAAAAGAAATTCCAACATTAACACAAGCACAAGTGACAGAATGGTCGAAATCTAATATCACACATGGAGATTATAAACCAATAAGAAAACAATTTGTTCATCCACCAATAAAAGCTGGTCGACAAGATTATTGTTGGGAAATTGATTTAATGGATGTTCAAAGTGATGATATATTTCATCCAGATTTTAATAATGGAACACGTTATTTATTTTGTTGTGTTGATCAATTTGATAGACATGCTTGGGTTAGAGCTATGACAAATAAATCAGGACCATCTAGTGTGCTGGCAATGAAAAGTATATTTGATGCAACTGCTAGACGTCCTAAATTTATAAGAGCTGATCGAGGTTCAGAATTCATTAATTCCTCATTTAAAGTGTTAATAAAACAGAAGATATAAAATTAATATATTCAAATGATGATCCAAAATGTGCTATAGTAGAAAGATATAACAGGACACTAAAATTAAAATTAGTAAAGTATATGCAAGCAAATAATACAAAGAATTATTTAAAGGTATTAAAGGAGATTGTAGAAAGTTTAAATAATTCATATCATCGAATTATTGGTATGGCGCCTAATGAGGTGAATGTGAATAATTATCCAGAAGTTAAAAGCAATCTCCAAAAATACTGGAGTGCTCAAGAAGCAAAAATACCAAAATCGCGTAAACCGTTTAAACGTTCGATTATAAATGAGGAAAATAATAATGATGAAAGTAAAGTGAAAAGTAGAAAAATATCTTCGAAGTATAAAGAAGGACAGTATGTACGAATAGCACAAAGAAAAAAGATATTTAAAAGAGGTTTTCATAAACAATGGACAGATGAAATATTTGTTATATATAAAGTGGATTTAACATATACTCCATTTGCATACACATTGAAGGATTTAGGAGGAGAATTAGTAGATGGAAAGTTTTTTACAGATCAATTACAAGAAATAACATTTCCTGATATTGTTAAACTGGATGAAATAGTTAAAAAAGAAAATGCATGGAGTTTAGTGACAACTTCACTTTACTGGAAAGCGTTTTGGGTATTAACAAAGAATATACAACATTCAACAATAAAGGATTCACAAATGTTAAAAAATAGTGATTTTATAACAAAACAAGTATTTTTTGATAGTTTAAAAGAGGAAAACCGTATAAATGAAGAAGAAAGATACAAAAATGCAAATGGACGAGATAGAGATAAAATTGAGTCATAATGTTAGCAACAAAACCGCAAAAAATAGTTGCAGTTTCATCAGCGAAAGCATCAAGAAATGATGAAAATACTAGTTTTCGTGTGACGTTAAAGGATAAAGTATTATTTGATAGTTCTAAAGAATGGAAAATGAGCGCTATAAAATGCATATTACCACCATATGAAACAATAGACTATCCTAGATATATTTGGTTGCAAAGAATAAGTTCACCATTTCAATCACAAAGTGCAGTGTTTAAGAATAAATTTGATGTTAATAATGTGACGGATGCGCATAAATATAATCTTGTGTTTAATACCAGTGGTAATAATTGGATAGGAAATCAATTACCTAGAATTCACATAGAAAGAGATAAAGCGTTAACATGGAATAATGAGGCAACAAATTGGAGTTTTGATGCAATAAATGCGTTTTTAAATAGACCCTTATATTAAAAATGCAATTTTGTAAGTTGAGAAGGAGGAGAGGGGGTTTGGCCGCAAGAGTCCATCATTTATATTCAACTTATTCCTGGTACAGTGAAGTTTGATTTTGGATTTAAAGGAATGCAAATTAAAGAAAATATGGGTTTTAATAAAGATCAACAATTTATGACATGTAGATTTAGTAGGATGTTGGTAGAGATGTTAGGAATTGATAATTGGAAAACAGATTATTTTCCAGCTATTGTAGATGAATATCATACGAAAGTGGCATCTATTTATGGTATTAAACTTCATGAATTTGTAACATACATACGTTGGAATGCTCCAGACACACGTTATGCATATTATGTATTAGGACGTAATTATATAAAAGGTAGTGATATAAGCTTTGCGTCCGATTACATGGATATAATGTTTTGGACAAATTTAGACTATAATGAAAAAAGTACAGATTTATACAATGAAGGTTATCCAGCTCCTGCATATAGAGGACTTGAACGTGGTATTCCCTTTACTACAACGTATCATTTAGCGCAAAGACATGTGGAGCCGTTTTCATTAAATTGTGATTTAATTAATTATAATTTTGCATCAGGTGTATTATCACAATCGTTAGCGAATATTTTTATTGAATATAAAGATAACGATAAATCTCCATTTATAAACCAATTAATTGAATTTAAACAATTGGCATTTTCAAATATTATATCAACTCAATTTCAAACATTTTGGATATCAATCATTCCTAACCCTGCGAATGTTAAAGAAAATTCATCAAATAAAATAATTACGTCACATGTAAAAAGACGTTCAGAAGCTCCAACAATTATATGTTTGTATATTACCTCAGAAGTATGATTGAACGCAGATTAATTCAAGAGATTAATAAGAGAATTAAGTTATGTAATGAAAAAGATGAAATAATATTTCATCATAATTATGCTGGTAAATTAAAAGTAGCGATAGAAAAAATATATTTTTCAAAAGATTGTTTTCATAAATTATTAGATGTTTCAAGTAAAGAATTAGTTTCCCAAAATGTAATTAATTTTTCTTTTGAATGGATGAATTGTATGATTGATGGAATACGAGTATTTAATTTACCATCTTTGTTGACGAATATTTATTTTAATGAATACGATTATGTAGAAAAATATGGTAAAGATAAAAGTGTCTATGTATACCAACCAACACATTTAGATTTTAAAGAATGTGATTATGTGAATGAACTCTATTGTATGATTTATTTAAGAGATATTGCTAACAATATTATATTTAAGCCTAATCTATGCGCAATAGAGCTTATATTTACAGATGATCCTCGAACATTTATAGATAAGACTATTTGAAAAGTAAAATGACAATCATTAATGAAAATAGATTTATTCTACAAGGATACTATGACAGTGAAAATAAAAATTCGAATTTATCATTTAGTGAACTCATTCAAACAAATAATGAATTAAATATAGATTCCTTTGACGGATGGCAAGTTGCATTAAAAAAAATTGTATTTGATTTTAAAGCAGTAGAGCTAAAGAGTTTACGTGTTCCAATTGGAAATAATTATGTGGTTGAAGAATGGATGGTTGAAATATATTTGGGAGCTTGGAAACAATATAACCATGATGAAACAAAAAACCTAACACGAGAGGAGGTTATGTATATAACACGAAAATCGAATGATAAAAGTTATGTAGAAAATTATTACAACGCCATAACTAATATAGATATTGAAAACCAAAATGTATATGATATGGATTTTTCAAAACCTATGGCTCCAATATTTCGAATTGATGTTGCAAAAAATTGGTGAAGGAAAAACCATTTCTATCACAAATCTATTGAATGAAATTCGGGATTTTAATGAATATAAAACTGGTAGAGAGAAATCAACAGGGAATCGATATTCATTTATGGAAGCATCCAAATATGTTTTTAATCAATTTCCTGAAGTTGGTAGTGAAAAATATAAATTGATGTCAACATATTTTCCGGATGATTTATGGAAATTATCATTAGCATTAAATTGGACACTTCAAGATAATATACAGGAAAATACAACTAGAGTGCAAATTAGTAACATTCCACCATTCTGCATTCATATAGCAATAGGGATGGAAATGATTCCATTTTTCGGATTTGATGTGTTAGATGTTACATTAGATGAAAAAAAAGCTATTATTTGGAAGCGCTACGAAGAAGCAAGTTATAATGAATCTAATTCATCAGAAGTAAATATTGATTCTTTATTTTGGTTTCCGGAAGGATGTTCACTAAAAGAAAGTGAACCATATTCGAAAGTTGTTAAAACACAAGCAACAAAAGGTTGTGCTGTTTATGCAAATAATTACTTCATTTATAGTAACAATGTAGCAGATCAATTTGTTGGAGATGATACAGTTCCATTGTTAGCTATTGTTCCAGGAATTCGTTTAACTCCAACTCTTAAAACTGATTATGTTCTTTATGAACCAGAAACATTAGAATTTTGTAATTTAAATGATCAGAAAATTGCATATTTTCATTTAACAATTATGGACTCAAAAGGACAAAAACTAGTTTTAAAAGCATATTGTGATTTATTATTTCGCTTAATATAACTAATAAATTGAAAAAAAGACTATAAAAAGTCCTATAAAGGAAACAAACATGAAATTAATAGAAGTATTTGAGAATATATGAAATTAATTAATCATGTATGGTGGTATATTGACAAGTCCTGGAATGTCACCTGGAATAATTCACAATGTCCCAGGTGCTACAGGTTGGACACCATCATTACATAATAGAATGGATTGGTATAATGGAGGTGTTTTAAATAAATTACAAGGGCGTGGAATACTTTCGAAAGTGTTAGGTAAAACATTGAAAAATGCTAAAGGAATACTTTCAAAAGTTGGAAAACGAGTTGGTAAATCTATTACAAATAAGGTAAAAGCAAAAACAGCGCAAGTAGCAAGAAAACAACTGAATAAAGTTGTACAACAAGCAAAACGAAATGTGCAAAAACAAGTAGTACAAACTATTGGGAAAAAACGAAAAGCATTAACACAAGCTGTTACAACAAAAGCAAAAAAATTTATCAACGCAAAGGATTTAAAGAAAGTTATGTCTCCAATTGTTTTGCAAGAAGAAAAACCTACTATTTTACTTCCAAAAGCGACAACACATTTAAAAGACATGATGCCTATAAAATCTGTGAAAAAATAACATCAAAGCCATCTATTAATAAACTTCATTCAAAAATAAAAAAATTAAATAAAATTCCATCGAAAAAATTAAATAAAGTTAAAAAAAAACGAGTTACAAGAATGATTAAACAATATCGCAAAATGTATCATACAGCTTATGATTTTATGAATCGAAATAATCAAGCAAAGTATAAATTTTCATTGGTTTTAAAAATTTACATGAGAAAGATATTATATATAAAGTTCTTTAAACAGAAGAATTCATTTGCTGGAATTGTAAACGAAAATGGAAGTTGAAAACGAAAATGTGAGTGATGTTATTGCAGGACCATCTGTTGATGGTGAAGTTGATGAAAAATTGGCATTTAATCCTAGAGAATATATTGATTCTGCTATTCAATCAGAAAACACAATTAGAATTTGCCCATTAAATGATCAACCTGGAAAAAGTCATGCCGATATTATTTTTCAAGTTAAACAACAAGCGGGCGTGTTTTTTGACTTTTCTAAGAGTTTATTTTGAATGAAAATACGTTTAGTAAATGCTACAACAGGAGGTGCGATTGCTGCTGCTAAGAAAGATTTATTTATCCCGTTCAATAATGTAGCACATTCGCTATTTAAGAATGTTATTGTGCAAGCTGAACAAAGCATTATTGAATCACAAAATGGGCATTATCGAACTCACGCATATGCAGCTCAATTATTAGAAGAGCCATATTTTGCTATAGGAAATAGATTGGAAGTGGATGATGGATATTATGTTGATAATAATATAACCATAAATGAGAAAGGGGAACAGGCACCTGTGCGGAATGCTCAGGTTCTTGATGAATATGAAGTCACTTATTTTGATGATGCTAAAACCCAAGTAAAAAATTCAAATATACAAGGGGTGAAACGAAATAGACTTTTTAACAAAAGTGAAATTGTAGAATATAATTTCTTTCCGAAATTAAATATTTGTAAAGCGCAGCAATATTTCGACGGAAACACTCATATAAAATTTACATTTCAAAGAGTAGATCAGAAAGAAGCTGTATTGTGTCCAGAAGCTGAAAAAGGTTCATTTGATTGGGATATTACTCATATGGAATTATACCTACATACAGTAACACTGACAATTCCTAGATATACAGAATATTTAGAAGCACTCCGCTCAGCAGAAGATGTCACATACGGCATAGAGCGATTATTCATAAATACATGGACAATGCAAGATGATGTATCCCGATTTGATGTTCAGTTATTGGATGGACAAGTGCCTGATATTATAATTCTCGGTTTTGTGGATTATGAAATTTGGGCTGGAAGTACACAAAAAAGTCCGTTTAATTTTCAACATTTACCACAAAAAGGAGGTGATTCGTTTGAATTGACTTTACATACCAACTACATGGCCACAGTTCAAACAATTCCATATACTAATTGTACTAATTCGCTTAGTGGGCTCTACAAAGTGTTGGGAGTTCCTTCACTTCAGTTTACAGCTGATCAAGCAACGAAAACTCAAGGTTATGCCCTATACGCATTTAAGTTAACGAATACGCGAATGGAGACAGGGTCTAAGGTTGTAGATGTTAGAAATTCACAAGTTCAAATGCAAATTAAAGTTCCAACTACATTAAAGAAAAAGCAAGTTGCATTTGGAATGATGTATTCCAGTAATCACATAACCTTCGGAGATAAAAACACTATAGTATTAGATTATGCCCCATAAATAAAAAAGTCACTTTAACTAAAGATATTTAATAAATAGATGGAATAGAGTAAAGCACAAATTAAATATGAATGGACAGATTTATATAAGATTTGTAAAGAAGATAGGAATATAAGCGAAAGTTTTAAATGTATTGTAACAGATAATGAAGTGAAAGTTTTGATTCGAAATGAAAAAGTATTTTTACATTGGTTTAAACATGTGCTTCATAGTGAATGTCCTTTATATTATTTTCAACTGGCGAAGGAAATGGCAGTGCAGGACATTGGTTAGCTGTCTACTTTGATGTAATTGGTAAATGTTTCTTCTTTGATTCATATGGAGATAAACCAAATAAAATATTTCGAAGATTTTGTGAAAATATCATGGTGATTGCTCAGGATATGTTTCCACGAATTCATAACCACAAACAATATAAAATAAATGAAATATGTAGAGAAATACAAGCACATGATACAGTGGTGTGTGGAGAGTGTTGTATTTATTTTTTACATGTTATAAACACATGTGCAAAACCTGAACAAGCTGAATATATTATAGAACAAACCTTTCCAAAAGTTGTGAAAACCGGAAGATATGCAAGTCATAAAGACAAATTTAATAACTATGCTCAATTTTATATAAATGATCAATTTGTTAAAGATTGGGTACAAAAAAACTATAATTATACATCTGTAAAATCTATTATTCCAAAAAAAATTTTATAAAGTTATTCTTGTTGTGCTTGTTTTTGTTCTTGTTCTTCTTGGCCTTTAAGTTCTAACAATTCGCAATGTTGTACAAGTTGATAAAAAATCAAGAAGTGTTTCTCTTCATAAAACATCAATGATAAAATATATTTTTACATCTACCTCTTTATAACTATTTAATATATCAACATATCAATCAATCAATCAATCAAACGATCAATCAATCAATATTCTAAAATGTTTTACTCAATTATTATTGTTCATCATGTTGTTGTTCATATTCCCAAGCCCGTTGTTCTTCTGCATCTTGTTGCTCAAATATCTCCCACAATTGTTCAACTTGTTCTTCAAAGGTAGTATTTTCATCGAATTCAAAACCATTCAATGAAAGCGTATCGTCAGTTTCATAAACTGATGAATCACTTCTTTCATCATCATCATCATCATCATCATTATCTTCTTCACCGGAATAGTAACTTTGTGCATCACTAAGATCCATATTTATAACCGCTTCATCATGTTCTAACATATTTTCAACAGAATCAGTTATATTAATAATAAGTCTTGAGGCGCGTAAAAGATAATCACCAGTTATCCAATTATCGATCATGATGAAAATATATCAATGTTAACCGTGTTACATACAACAATAAATGATTTAATATAATATTACATTCAAGCTTTATAAACTACAATCAATTAACGTCAATCAATCAAGCTCATTGTTCTTTGTTATTCTTCGGTTACTTCAAAATGAAGGAATTTTTTTGGATTTTGCACCCCTCTCATAATAATGATTGGTACAAATTCGCTATTAATTGTCAGGATATGATCGATTACCACGACACAATTGCTAATGCTTGATAAAAACTCAATATTGATTCCACCATGGAAACTCACATTTTTCCGACGATGCTGCGTACCTCCCGTTTCATTTCATCTACTTTTGCCGGTGGTGTTTGTGAATTGTAGATCCAATATACTTTTTGTAGCAACATTCCCGAATGATCAGTAGTAACCTTTTTCCATTGTTGTAACATCTGGTAAGCATATTGACGTATATGATCACCTTCCATCAGGAGTGTAAAGGGTATATCCAGAGGTTTCTTTGTTGCTCCCAATTGAGACTGCATATCATATTTATCATCTGCGTTGTAAGC